>BMAO01027479.1:0-56206 GCA_019973975.1 Trichonephila clavata | reverse complement strand
TTGACAAGGTAAGCCATTTTACCTTGATTGTTTTCTTCATTTTAAGTAACAAAAAATGAAAATGAGAAACAAAGTGGGGATTGCCCAATTCAGCACGGACGACACATGCGAAATCGGAATTACCAACTTGGCGAGTTTTCTTGAACGTTGACATTGTTGCAATCTCACGAAAAGCCTTTTTATACATAGAGAGGAATAACATACAGTGACTATTAGTCAAAACTTGAAAAATTCTCTAGAGGGACGGCACATTAAGTTTTTACATGCGGGTGGCCGACTCTTAGAATCGGTCCTGTGCAAAACATTTCTGCTCAATTCAGCAATTCATGGATGACTTCATATTCGAATTCTTCAAGTAATAGTCCCTATCTACCTATCTTTAGTATCAGATATTTCTTTTGAATTGTCTTTTGGAAGGTATCAAAGTTTGTGATTACTTTGATTTTTGTACCTAAAAGGTAATTTCTAAATTTCCATAATGCTCCAACGATATCGAATACTTTGAGTACATATTTTGATATCGAATATCGTGTTTAGTTTTAAAGTTACAACGGTTTTAATGAAGTGACTTTTGTTTTGCTTAGAAACCATGGACAAAAAAGAATTTCATGTGTTAATTAACCATTGCTTTTTAAAAGGAAGAAACACTGTTCAAGAAAAGCAATGGCTGCGTAAGTGTTATCCGCACTCTGATCCATCGCCAGCAACGGTTAAGTGGTGGTATGCTGACTTAAAACGTGGTCACACAAACACAAACGACGCTGAACTCTCAGGTCGCCCACAAGTTCTGCAGTTGTTCCAGAAAACACCAAAAAGGCCCATAAAATCGTCTTAGCCGATCGGAAATTTAAAATGTGTGAGATTGAAGAGTATTTGAAGATATCAAATGGCAGTATATTCACTATATTTCATGATCATTTGTCAATACGAAAGCTGTGTTCAAAGTAGGTGCCACGCGCGCGTTTGCTCACTCTTGATCAAAAACAACAACGCATCGACGATTCACAGCATAGTTTGCAGCTGCTTAAGAAAAATAAACAGGTTTTTTTACGTAGATATGTGACAATGTATTGAATATGGATCATCAATTACACGCTTGAACCAAAAAGATTGTCAGCTGAGTGAATAGCATTTGGTGAAAGCTTACCAAAGCGACCAAAAACTCAAACTCAGCTGGCAAGGCTATGGCCTCCTTATTTTGGGATGGAATTTTGTTTGTTAACTACCTTGAGAAAGGAGAAACCATTAGTAGTGAATATTACATGGCGTTATTAGATCAATTGAATGAAGAAATAAAGGAAAAACGTCCTCAAATGCAAATGAAAAAAGTCCTGTTTCACCAAGACAATGCTCCCTGCCACAAGTTCAAAAAGGGATGATGAAATTGAATGAATTGCGCTTAGAATTACTTTCCCACCTGCTATACGGTCCATATCTGTCCCCCAGTAAACACTGGCTGCTTGCAGACCTAAAAAGAATGCTTCAAGGAAAGAGGTTTGGCTCAAATGAAAAAGTGATTGAGCGAAGTTGAAGCCTATTTTGAGAGCATAAACAAACCACACTGTACGAAAAAGGTATAAAATAATTAAAAGATCGTTTGGATGAATGTATCACTCTTGAAGGGGTCATAAATAAATAAAATTAAATTTTGCCTAAAAGTTGTTATTTTATTAGTTAGGCCTGAGACATATTGAGGGATGTGTTAAATTGTAACAACACTGTACTAAAACTGTGGCTGTTAGCATCAGTTTGTAGTTCAAGTGGATAACTTTGTTGAAAAACGTGTAATGCACTGCTTTGACACGAAAATATTTTTAGTCTGTCTAACGCAGTGTTTCTCAACGTGGGGCTTATGCCACACAAAGGAGCTATTCAATTCGTAAGGGAAAAATTTAGAAGATATCTAAATTGCCCCCCTTGACAGCGCAATTTGGCGAAGTCATATTTAACTGAATTTGAATTAGTGCCGTAAATGATCTGCTGCTAAAAAAGATGAACTAGGCTAGATATGATAAAACGGAAAGATTTGAAGCTAAAGTTAACTAAATTGGTACCCATCATAAAATATCTTTGCGACAAATATCAAGCGCAAGGGTATCACTAAATTTTTTGTTTCTATTTCAGTTCTCCATTGTAAGTTTTGAAAATTTACTCATTGTAAAAATATTTTTTAGTTATTTCATAAAACCTTAATTTCAGTGTGAGCAAAATCGTACTGTCACTTTCATGGGGGCTCAAAGCTTAGGCTAACGACAGGCGTATATCTAGCCCGTTCCCATGATGAATTTTGTGGGCCTCGATCTGACTACGTCAGACACATGGCATTCGTAACAACAACATATATATATAATATACAAGGGGTGATCAAATGAAAAGGTACGAAAAGACATAAAAATGAAACAGTTAAATATTTGCATATTCCGCCAAGGGAGAATGTAGCGAGACATCTCGGGATGCCATTAGAGACTCTGACTGGGATCGGATCATGCGCGGGTGCCCGCATGCGCAGGAGAGAGCAAAGGCTCTTATAAAAAGTGGCGTCCAAATGATGCGAGCACAGAATTACTCGAGCACAGAAAAAGCATTAACTCCGATGTGTACTGTGAGACACTCCGACGCCTACGCAGGTCCATCAAGAACAAAAGACCGGGCTGCTCACGGAGGGTGTGGTTCTGCTCCATGATAACGCGCGTACACACGTCTCCAGAGTCACACAAATGGAACTGGACAAGTTCCAATGGGAGACGTTGGACCATCCGTCCTACAGTCCGGACATGTCACCCTGCGATTTCCATGTGTTTGGTCCACTGAAGAAACACCTGATAGGAAAGCGCTTCAACTCGGACGACGTACTCAAGGACACTGTGAAGGACTGGGTCTCGTCACAGCCACAGGAATTCTGGGAACAAGGAATCCTGCGGCTTGTTCATCAGTAGGATCGTTGTGCTCAGGCCTATGGTGTATATTTTGAATAAAGTCTATATTTGTACCCACCGTGTCGTTTCGTACCTTTTCATTTGATTACCCCTTGTACTTATGTATATATATGGGGTGACATAAGAATTTTTATAAGGCTGATTGGGGTGTCGTAAGAAAAAGGTTGTGAAACACTGGTCTAACGCCTGTGTCCACATTGACCTATTATCAAATTCTATACCATCACAAATCATGTCATACAAGGGCCTGGGGCTTTTTGAACAACCTGCGTTAAATTTTCTGAAATACCCTGAAAGGTCCAAGAAACTTTGTTTTAGGTTGAAGAAATTTTGATGAGTTACTGAAAGATGAAGATGGAATTAAAATTATATTATATTAAAAGGAATAAAAATGTTTTTTTTAAATGTATTGTGGACAAGGAGTTTGTGCTTAGATATTTTTAAATCTTGGTAATAAAATGCAATGCTTAAATTTTAAAAAAAAAAAGAATTTGAATTAAGCAGGATTTTTAAGCTGAACAATTTTAAATTTGTTTCGTATGCTCACTGGATTCTATGCAAGCAGTAATTTTTAAGCAAAATTATTATTATTATTTTCATTTTTAAATTATTTCCTGTACATTATTATTGTTATCAAAGTTCATGTAAATAATAAGTATTTAAAAATAATTCAAAACAATTTTTCAAAGCTTTGAAATTATTATGTGTAACTTTAACAAATAAATAATAGTTTAGTTATAGGTAGAAATTCTGAAAATGTTGTATTATTTTTCATATAAATTTATCAATAATTCTAATATTTTCAATATAACTACTAGCAGTGTAATAGATTATATTATTCACAAAAACGTTTTAAAATACAAAACATTTGAAAAAAGAAAATTGCGATATATGTAGCTCTCTAAATAACTTATAATCAGAGGCGCACACAAAGGGTCAAGGGGTCAGGACAACCCCCAAGCCCTTGGTTTTCTTCGATTGATGATAATCCTATATATATATATATATATATATATATATATATAAAATATATATATAACGTAACATTTAATTTAGTTCTTGTAATTAACAATGTTTTTTTATTAATTAATGGTAATTATTAATTCAATAATTTATTTTTTACTGTTTTTGTTAACAAAATCAGAAGAATCAATTGGTATTGTATTGAGGTATGATACGAGTGAGGGGACTTTCGATCATGGACCCCCTTTGAAAGTTTTTTGTGTGCGCTACTTCTTCTAATGTAATAAAAAGAAAACATAAGAATTAAAATTCCGTAAGATTTTAAAAAAAGGGAAATAAGGAATAATAAAGAACAGAAATTGGCCATAAAATGGCCTAACAAATCTTTCTTTATGTAGCTGTAATTTTTATAAATTAGGGCGTATTTTTTTAAAAGATACTGTACGATAAAAAGGGAGTTTAAAGGGATAAAAAGGGAATAAGGAATCTTATGATTTGAAAATAAATAAGTAAAAGCACTTACAATAAAATATCAAATTAAATATGCGCTTATTTAGAGCATATGATTACGATTTATATTTATGTAAACAATTTGACTATAAACTCCAAGACAGCAACCGACATGCGGACTGTATCATTTTGGAAGTAAAATTCATTTCAAAACAGAAATACAATGCGACGTTAAGTTCGTCCCAAACAGCACTGCTCGTTGTAAAACAACCCTAATAGTTTACCCGCCTGTTTCACTCTGTAATTTGATATATCAGTTGAGTGTATGACTCTCTTTCGTTTTTAAAACAGCAGAACAATTGCTGACTTTCTCTGTTACGGTGACTCCCACTCGACAGAAGGTCATTTGTGCTCCTTTTTGTTTACGCGCTTGCTATAAAACAAAGAAACATCTCTTTAATGGAGAAGGTCTGTTGCAGTGCCAGAACCTTCTGGAACAGTTATCTTTTCTGTTTTATTCATTACCCACAATGAAGAACTGAAGCACCCTTATTCGAACGGCTCCCGTGGAACTCGAATAAATAGCCGTTTCTCAAATGATAGTACGTTGAGATTGCGCAGAAGCTCTCTCTCTCTCTCTAGAACCTTGTAGGTTTAGATAACTATCAGAGTACTTGTGAAGTTAATTTCTAAATAAATGTCCGGGGGTAGTGTGGGAGATTCATGAAGAATTTAGGTGAAGTCAATTGTTGTTTTTTCTCCTCAAAGCATCCTTACGACTCTCAATTTGAGGTAACAAAGGTAATGCCTACTCGTATAAACCAACTAGATCAGGGGGTGGACAAATAAAAGGCCCGACAAGACAGTCGAAAAACCTAATACAGTCGACTCTCGATAATTCGAAGTTGAAGGGACCAATGAAAAAGTTCGAATTATCAAAAGAGTAAGAAAAAAAACTCCCATATTTTCTAACACATTTGAATTTTAAACTATGTTATAAAACAACAATTGTACATATGTATAAAATTACTTTAAAATATTTGTAAAAAGCACATAGTACAAAGTATAAATATTATACAGAAGTTAAAAGCCATGTATTAAATGAATACATTTATATAGCAATTCTCGAACAGGACTCTTTCAAATCCCACCAAATCTCTTCCATTCATCATTGGAAATAATATCGTTTCGTACCCGGTTCTCTCAGACACTGTCTCGTGGTCACGGTAGCCAAGTGGTCAAGGTATCGGATCATGGCTGGCGTATCATGAGTTCGAGCCCAGTACCACTGAAAAACCACCATGTAGGGGAAAGATGCACGTTAAATCTGTCGAGAACTCAAACGTCCTCCCTTTGGTGTGGTGTGGTAGTTAGGATAAGGAGGTGCCAGCTCAGGTGTCTTCCGCGTCACTTGACCATGGTTCAAAATTACGTGGTCCCTCGCCAAAGCCCTCGTGTATAGCTGAACAGTGTGACTTTAATATTCACTCACTCAGACACTCTCCAACACCGTTAGTTCTTCAAAGAAGGGTCCAGTCGGGCCCGTGTCCTGTTTGGTACCATATGCTATAAGTCACACAGATGAGCCATAAATCGTTATGTCAATCCGAAGCAATAGACACAATCTTCGCCTGAGGAACCGGGAAACATAAAGAAGGGGTAACAGATAGATGGTCATCAAAGAAGCTACGTTACAGGGGAAACATGCAGAGACAATACAACACAAAACATGTAAGCTCCAACCTATTTGTTACAGGACTGTAGATAGTAAGTGTTCAAATTGTCGAGAGTTTAGTAAGATAACTTCGATTTATATTGCATATTGCACTCTGGCCAGCCACAGATTGTACTTCGAAATATTGAGTGTACCAAAACGTATTGTTTTAGTTCGAAATATCAAGAGTTTTTCCAGGGGCTGAGCATATACTTCGAATTAGCGAGAGGCTCGTATTATCGAAAGTTTGAATTACCGAGAGTTGACTGTAGTTAGAAAATGTTCTATTTTTTATAGGGGGGTGCAACATATATTTGTGAGGAAAGCTTTTCTTGCATGAAGATCAACAAGAGAAAATATAGATACAAATTGACTGACATTAACTTGCAGCTGTGATGAGAATTTTAACAATCTATCTCATCCCTTATTTCAAAGAAAATGCACAAAAGTGTAATACGGTACATTTGTCGCATTAAACTTATTCTAAAATTAAATATGTTTGCAGCTGTAAATGATACGAAATTAGCACAGTAAATAAATTGAATAAAACTGCTCTATTTAACTTATATTTATTGATTATAAAACAGAATACACAATTTATATCTTATCTGACGTGCTAAGTTAACTAATGAATATAATCATTTTTAAACATTGCGGCCTTCCGGTATCATTGGCTTTCACAACTCTCTTTCAATTTTTATATTAAGTACCAGAAATAAGCGAATTTTATGGCGGAAAGACGTCAAAGGCATTTTAAAACACCTTTTATTACGAGTTTAATATTTTTTTATTGCATTTTACTGAGTAAAAAGAAGTAAATAATGAGATTTTATTTAGTGCTAACAAGCTTTAACGGAGTTTTTAACACCGCTTTTGCAGCGTTGTTCTGATAAGTATTTCAATCTTTCAGCTGGATAACAAATAGCTCCAGATACCAGATTATATGTTGTTGCAAAAACTTTTTTCAGTAAATATATTCTTCTTGATCAGGAATGTGAATACATTTTTCATTTAGATCTCGAAAAAAATTAAATTTACATACATAGAACGTCGTTTATCCCAATCAATTGGGACCGGACACCGTTAGGATAACCGAAAACCGAATGCGATCCATGCAGTATATGAAACCGGACACCATACGAATATTGAAAATCATCACATGCGGGAAACGTGCTTGAAGAAAAAATAAAATAGGTGCAAAACGTCGCAATTTTACCTTTATTGTGGAAAATAATCACTTATTTTTCGCTGTAGTATTGTACACCTTCATTTTTTCGCTGCAAGGTCTCTGATTCGCTTGAGCACCAGAAAATGAGTAGAACAACAGTCTAATTGTTGTTCTTATCACTCCATAGCTGTCTCTCCATAGCTAGATCAAAAGCGTCAGTATTTGATGGACTCTTACTACTTTCGTTGTTGTCCTCGTCTTCATCCATTTCATCGTCGACAGGGTCGGATTCTTCTTGCACGGAAGTCACAATCTCGTCATCATTTAGCATCTGAAATCCAGTCTTCAGCATCGCATGCCTTCCTGGTTTCTACATCAACAAAACTCAACAAAAGAGCACTACCCCCTCACTTGGAAACAAATTGACCTAATATTCCGCACAGATGTTTACAAAATCACACAACTGAAATTTCCCAAATATCCTTCATTTTAGATTTTCCCGTTTCTTTTAGCCACACGCGAAACAACTGTTGAGCATTGCACTGTTCGAAAACGAAGCTTCGGTTAATAAACGTTCTGATAAACGGCGTTCTACTGTATGTGTTCACTCTTATTTATCATTTTTATTTTCCCATTTTGTAGTATTAAAAAAAATTAGTTTTGGTATTGTATAGATTTGTTTCATTTTGGTACGGAAGGACGGATGGCAGTTTTAAAATGGATGGAAATGTCAGAAATATATCCCCCCGTCTTCTTTCAGAGTATCTGCATAATATTTGGCATACAGAATTAGATCAATCGTGCATTTTAACGTTTTTTTAATCAATATCTTTTTAACTAATTGTAATTTCGGAACTTAATTGGCCAAAATGGATTTTGTGGGATATTTTTCATCATTTGATACCTGCGGTGCATTTCTGCGTTCAGTGGTTCTTGAAAAGATAGTCTCACATAGATAAATAGACAGATACGTTTGTTTACTCTCGAACTTCAGTAGTGTAGATTTTCGAATGTTAAACCTAATTTAATTTGTCGCGAAAACAATAAACAAAAGAATTCTTCAATATTACCATAGAGAAAAGGAGCAGATCAAAGTCCACACCTTCTACCTCCTGATGTAAAGTGGATTGAACTCGTTAAGTTTCTAAGGTCAAATTAATGTTAAATAAGAATGCTGTTGTATGTAGCAGTTCAAGTGGTTAACATACAATTTAAAGAGGTTGTCAGCTTTGGTTGAGGTGACATTTAACCGAACAACAATAGATTATTATATTTGTGTGTTTTTACTTATATTCAAGTTAAATCAATTTGAAGAAAATGTCAGTTATATTCTGCTTCAGTTATAGATAATCGTCATGATTTCGTTCTGTGTATCAGTAAGAGCTTGAATATTTTTTTAGTCCTCAAATTGTTCTTTTATGCTTTGTCCTCTTCTGTGTTAAACTTGAATGTCTTTTGTATGAAATACATGTGGGAATCTAACCGAAATCTTCCGAAAAAGTTAGATTCTTCAGATTGCGGGGTTTTTATTTGGCGGGGTGTCTAAGGGTTTTTACGGTGTATGGGTTAACTTTGAAAAATAGAATAGACAACATAGTTTAAAGAAACTAAACAATTTATTACGAGTTATAGGAAAGTATTTACATGGGGAATGTTTACAAAAAGGAAATTAAGACATGCAGGCATTTAAAAATACAGGTACAATTATAGGCAGACATTAATATAGAAACATTAATATAGGAAGGATAGATAATCAGTTCCTTCTGGGAGGACGTTAGAAATTAAATAAAACTCATTATGTGATGTGCAGGGGACTTACAGCCAGTTGTGGCGAAAAAAGCGCGGACGCGCTGATACGATGCTTCTTAGTCGATGGTTAGTGGACCTCTGATGAGAAAATCGCGTCAGCGTTTTAATAAGCACGATAGATGGCGTTGCTGTGGAATGCTGTTTTTGACTAAAATTACCGTCCTCTGCAAAGGGATGATCTAACCTTTTACAAAAAGAAAAAGTTTTATGGGATATCCTACATGTATGCTCAGTTTATTTAATGAAAATATTAAATATATATATTCATACGGAGTCTTATGCTGAAATCAAAAGACTTATCCTTCTAGTGGTTTACTTGAACATTTACTACAAATAGGAAACATCTAAGCAAAAAAATGAGAACATAACTTTTTAAAAAAAAACAGTTGATTAGCATCTTTTGGAATAATGTTAGTTTTATTTTGAAAATAGACACAAGAGTAGAGAGCGCAATAGCTAAAATCTTAACCTTCTTGGTCAAGTATGCTGAAGCTGAATCATGCAATTAAGAATCCTGACGATTCTAAAGGACCCATTGTATGGATTTGATTTTAATATTCGTCTTACTCTGAAGCAACTGTTATATTTCCTTAATCCTTAATTCCATGGGACAGATAGACACTTGTAGCCAATATATTTTTATATCATTTCCATTGATTCAGTCCATCTTCTAGGCATTTTGGTTTCTTTCTCAGACAACACAGAAGACGTACACAGCACAATTACGTAATTCTGACTTTACAAGCCAAGCAAAGTATATCTCTGAGATGACTTGCAGCACCATCTATTCATTTAACATTTAAGGTATCCGACTACCCTAAAATTATGAATTTTGCCAAAAATTGGCAAATTTTCTTATGATTTTATTTTATAGGCCATCTTATTAGCTTTATAAAAATACCAAGTTTATCATTTTCCGTTCACATTTACAAAAACTACAAGTGTTTTAGTAAAAGCAGATGCTATTACTTTAAGCAAGATGTCATACTTTAAAACGCGTTTTACTCGAAGTGTGATTTTTTGAAAACAATCAAACGAGACCAGCGAATGCTCAAAAAGTTTTGAAAATAATTGACTGAAATTTTTTGTGAATGTTCTGTATAATAGTAGAAGTGTTTTAACCTTCAGATTTATCAATCACTGTTTTACTGCAAAATTTACAGTCCCTTATGTGAATGTAATCACTGTTATTTTAAGCAATTTCATGTAATAACTAAGATAAAGTGCTCTAGTTTTTGAAAAAATTAAAATATCTCTTATCCTGAAGGTCATTTCGACAATGAATAACATAGCAACATGTCAAAATTAAAAAATTGAAAATTTGCTCATAAACCTTTGGTACATAATGGGCCGCGTTTATGTTATTTTTTGTCAATCTTTACCAATTTTTTCCCACATTTTAGCTATAATAATTTATTTTTCTCTTCTTAATTTTAGCCTATTTTTCTTAAAATGTACAAAAAAACTCTAAAAAAAAACACATATCGCCATATTTTTTTTGAAAAAGTTGTCGCAACCAGTCGGATACCTTAATTTACAAAAGCAACACAAGGTCTATTGGTCATTATTTTAGAGAAATAAAAAGGACGACTCCTGAGCTAGCACTCCCCCTCTGCAAACTTCCACATTGCGCCAGCGGGCGATCTTTGCGTCTCGACAGTTTTAACTTACCTCGTCCATGATTTGGAACAATAAAAATTTTTGTATGTGTTAAGAGTGACTGAGCCTTAAGTTCCCTTTTAGGGAGTGGTGTGGAATTTAGGAGAGAGACGCACTAGCTGAAATATCGTCTTCGCAATGGTGTACATAAGAGAAGTATTCACATATAGATCAATAATTTTTTTTTATGATAGAGATTACTCCTCGGCGCTTTCTTTTTCGTGTTTTTTAAAATGTAGGCCCCCCCCCGTAAGAGGTGTGTGTACGTCACTGCATCTCGTTATTTGTGGATAGTTCAACACCGTGGGGCTCTTCGCCAACAGCCTCGATAGATTTGATGTACATCAGCCTTTCTGTGTGTGGGGGGGGGGGTCTTCAGTGTTTATATATATATAATAGAAGTTTCTGATATAAAAATAAACTTACCAATATCGGAAATCGGTATTTTTTAAAAGTTTTTTAATATTTAATAAAGTTGAAGAGATTAGATCATTACGTAATAATCCATTACAGCGTAATTAAAACAAGAAGTATCTTCCATTGTCATGATGAAGTGTGGTCGATTGACGAGGTAATTATACTCCCCATCATCATTAATTTATTTCTCATTAAACTTAGGATTAAATGTCTAATTGGATGTAATTACTTCAAATGCATCATTGTGGTGTAACTACTTCAAATAAATCATGATTCTAGAGGCTAAAAACACAATGGCGCGATGTAATTAATTCAAGTAAATCATGATTTTAGTACCTAGAAACACAATGGCGTGATATAATTACTTAAAATAAAACTATTCCAGAAACTTTATACTCTTCGATGCATAAATTCATAAAGCTTCCATATAACTGAAGTTTCTTTTTGGAATCTCACGGTTTATTTTTAGTTGTGTCGTCGCTTTTAATTGGTTGCGAACAGAAATATATCTCATCAAGACTAGTTTGAAATATTTTAGTCCAGAAAATAATGAGGTTTCGGGTTGTTCTTTGACTATATGTCGTAGTTTCTATAGATAGTAGAAAACAGTTTTGTGTATGTCGAGCAATATGGTCGTAATAATATCGGCTTCTTTTTTATGGTTGAGCTAAATTCTTTATATTCTTTATTTTCTCTAATTTCTGTTCGTTTATAATTTTTGAAGACAGTAAAAAAATGCAATATTTCGAACATTATGTTATGTTCTGGAACAGTGATTCTCAAACTTGCTGTGGTAGTAGGCTCCGTTTTATATAAAAAATTTGGCCATTAACCCCTTGGTGAAGTAACAGTATTTCAATCGTTATAGGATAATTAAAAATTTCTCCTTGATGTCCTGAAAATTGTAAAAGAAATTGATTAAGACTATAGTGAAATACGTTCAACGCGAAAACGTTTAAGACGAAATATCGATTTACAAGAAATAATACTACTGTCCTGTCAAACTCTTAGCATTTTCATGCATTTTTTCTCTTAACACGAAATTAAAATCGCTTAACACGAAAAATTTCCCTTTTGGGAATGAACAAAATTCAAAAAACCCAGCGCGCAGGCGTGATTTAAGAAGGGTTTGTGAAAAGAAAGAGAGGTGGTTTCGCAAATTTCGCAGAGAGGAGGCTAATTTGGCTTTGAAATACCCCCGGAACAGCCTGTGACACAGACCACAATTTTATTTATCTAAGTTACTTTTACCCTAGAAATGCCATACAAAACATCTCATCTCTCCTCAGTTGGCTTTGGAATTCGATGGCGAGTACACCGCACTGTGAGTTAATAATCAGTGAGTTCGGCTCACATTTTTTTTGGAAGAATTTTTTACGAGCATAATGGCAGAGAACTCAGGGGAAAAGTAAACTTTTATTTCGCGTAAAAAGAAGATGAAGCTACTTGTTGTTGTTACTTATGCCACCTGTCTGACGTAGTCAGATCGAGACCCACGAAATTCATCATGACAACGGGCTATATCTACGCCTGTTGTAAGCCTAAGCCCCCGTGAAGGTGACAGTACGATTTTGCTCGGTACAACACCATTCGGACCCACTGATTTAACCAACACGTACTCCGTGTGCACTCGGAGAGCATTTGGAGGCATCGGGCATCGAACCCAGGCCTTCCGGTCTGGAGTCCGATGCTCTAACCACTAGGCTATCCACAGCCCTGATGAATCTTCTTAAAATTGTTGATTAAAAGCTGAAGACGAAAATAGAAATCTAAAGATTTTGGTTTTGCTAAATTTTGTATTGAATTTCATATTATTTTTCTGAATGTTTTTGTTTCATTGATTTTTATTATAAACGCATTATATATACACATATCTGTGTAAATAAAATGTACTTAATAAACTTAATTTTGTTGAATATATGTTGTTGTTTTTTTTTTGCAATATATTTTAACATATGAAATTCTTTTGATACGAAATTTAATTCAGTCTCCTCAGTTTCGTGTTAAGCGATTTTCACTGTATTTTATAAATAAAATTAACAAAAGTATAAGATTTGAATTTATTTACGAGATATCTATTGAATTACAAAAATAAACTACTCAACGTACTTTACAAATTGACAATACAAAGAATAATACTGCTTTCAGCTAAGAAAAGTTTTTTTATATTCACTTCACATTCTCGACACTTTTATTATTACCGTATTTTAGACAGATCATGATCTATATGAAAATATTCAAAATTCCGTTGTTATTTAAAAGTCATACACACGGCCGCAACCGTGATCGGTGCGACTTCCATTGTGCGACAAGCATTGCACGTGTGTATTTTTTTGTACCTGAAGGAGACTCGATCTCGGTACCTTTCGATTCGTTAGCATGTAACTTACCGCTGGACCGAAAGTTCCTTCAGTACAGAGGCTGTTGCTGGTTTATATAGATACCACCGCCCCACACTCCCTACTAGTGAGTCGGTAGGTGAACGAACAATATAGCTGTTATATAAAGCTTGTGAGTTGTTGCGTGAAGTGTGTCTGACGGCCTGATTACTGCGTCATGTGGATCTGACGGCTTGTTTGTTGCGTCATATGGATTTGACGACTTTTTTTCTTGCTTTTGTGGTGGGTAGATGGGCCATGGCAGCTGCGTGAAGGTTGCGTACAGCCAGGGTCACCAATGAAGGAGACTCGATCTCGTAAGCACGTAACTTACCACTGGACCAAAATTATCACTTCAGTCCGGAGGCTGTTATTGGCTTATATAGATACCACCACCACGTACCTATCTATAATTTCTCACGCTGCTTTTTTTTTACATTTAAAAGTCATAACTAATTTATTTTAAATTTCACACTATTGGAAATGAGTCACAAATATTTTATTTAACATCAAATATTTCACGAATCGTCTGAAGCTTTCCATGAACTCGCATATTGGTTTTAAGAGGAGTTGGAAAGGTAAAATTTTTTAAAAGATGAATTTCAGGTTATTGCATTTTTAAATTCTTCAGCTCATTACCTTTCCAAAAATACCTCATTTTTTATCTCTAGCTTAATTAGAAGTGCTAAAATTTTGTTTTTAAAGAATCGTCTAAACGCGAACAGAAAAATGGTAAACATTGCACTTCCTCTTGGGTCAGCTTGAAGTTTGACGTCATTTTTTAAAATTTCTTTAGGGCATGTTATGAAACGGATGGGATCTCGCCTCCGACGTTTCAAAGCAAAAATGAGGGGCAAAAATTATCAGATGGCAATGCATTATGTGGCAAAAATAGATTAACAGAAGCAACTATTGATCAATTGCAAACATATTATGGTCTTGCATTCGAAGAAATTTATCAAATGTAAAGTGTATGAAACAAGCTATATGGGCAATATTTCTTCACAAAATATCTACGGATAAAAATCCACAGCATGGATTTTGTCCATCAGGTCTTGACACATGGTGTCAGTGTAAGAAGGCTCAATTGGAAAATAAACTTTATCTCCACAAACATAAACTTCCAGTTGCTGTTTTTGAAGCCATTAGGCCTATTTTTAGGGACCTTTCGAATCCAGAATTATTGAAAAAGTGCTTGCATGGAAACACGCAGAATCCGAATGAAAGCTTTAATAATGTTATTTGGTCTCGTGTCCCGAAAAAGACATTTGTGCACATAGAAACACTTTCCTTTGGTACATATGATATGCTATTGCATCCTTTAATAAAGGGAATGCAACAAAGCTGGATATTTTAAAAAAACTTAACATAGAGCGAGGATATTATGCGACATGCTGCATGGAACATCTCGACAAAGAGAGCAGTACAAGGGTAATATATGCATATTTACAGAAAACTAAGGAGACTAGAAAAGTAAAAAGACTTAAAAGAATTAAACAAGAAGATGAAAATTTAAAAAATGCCTAAAATTTGGAATATGGAGCTGAAATGTTTTGATAAGGTAACTCTTTTTATAAAAATGTGTTTTTCTCAAAATATCACTTTTGAAGGTTCGATGTACCTTTTCTCAGAAAGTATATATCTGTTCTCAACAAAACTTACATGACACATTCTTTATATTCTAGTATATACTGAAATGAGCTTTTAGCAAAATTTTGTATAAATTTTTTTTATAATTTTTTTTTCTGTCGAAAAACACTGTTTTCTCACTATACATCAAATAAAAATACTTTAAAGAAAAAATAATGGAAATTTCAAAAAAACTCATTTTAGTATAATATTAGATGTATGCTTAACTTGAAAAAAAATTTGGGGATTGTATTTCCAACAGGTTTTTAGAAAAGGTACATTGAAAAAGCCCTTTTTAACATTATCAGTATAGAGCGTTCCGATAAAGGGCAAAAATAATTCTTGTTTTAAAATATTTGAAAATTATATAATGCTGAATTCTTTTTATTTTTCAGCAATGATGAATTTTTTAAACTCTAATTTAAAAATCATAAATGATATTTGGAGCGCAAAATAAACAAAAAGAGTACCAAGCTTTTAAAAACCTGAAGAAGAATGAAAATTGAAAATATTATGACTTGAACATATTTTTTATTTCTAATAATAGACATCGACTATACCAATATCATTCTTTGAATCAAAATTTTTCGTTCATTTTTTTCTTTTTTCAGTCCTCTTAAGTACATGTAGAATTTGCTTAACATTCAACAAAATATCATTAACATTCTTCAAAAAAGAACGAACAACTTCGATGTTTAAACAGAAAATATATTTGGAATGAACACAAAATTCTTCGTCCGGCAACATTGCCGGGGGCGAAAACAATTTTTCGAACTTCTTCAAGACAATCTTTGCAAGGCAAATAAACCATGGTTATGTCCATTGCTTGTGTAGGAAAAAAAAAGAAATGTTTATTCTGAAAGGGGGAGGGAATAAAGACAACGTTAAAAAAGTTGAGAGTTCTCCAAAAGAAGTATTCGAAATCGAATATCCGTATGTTTTATACATAGCTAGTTAAACTAAATTTCGAATCGCCATTTTTTGCTGTTCTTTCGATTCCACAGCAATGAATAAAAGAAAATAAAGTCAATAAATTCTAAAATATCCCGGTACTGTTTCTTAAAGTATACTTTAAAATAGTGTTGTGTTTTGGTGAAAGGGTTAAAAATTTTATAACAAATAAAAGCATTGCCATAAGTAATTGATTTTTTTAAAAATTGTTAATAAAAGTTTTCTGTTTATTTTTTTAAATTTTATTTAATTATTTTTTAATTTTTAATTGAATGCGAATTTTTGTGTGAAGCTTATAGGAGATAATGTAGCGATTCTCAGAAATGATTTAAGCAAATTGTTAATGGTTCAGTTGATGTTCTTTGATTTGTTTTCCAAATGCTTAAATTTTCAAAACAATTCTTCATTCCCATGATATTGCCTTTCCCAAATTTAAAATTTTTTCACATGTTTTAAATGTCACGGTAAAATTACAAATCCATTTGCTTTACATTTAAGGTATCCGACTACTCTGAAATTGTGAATTTTGCCAAAAATCGACAAATATTCTTATGATTTTATTTTATAAGCCATCTAATTATCTTCATGAAAATGCCAAGTTTATTATTTTTCGCTCGCTAGAACAAAAACCACAAGCGTTTTAGTAAAAGCAGATGTCATTATTTTAACCTAGTTGCCATGCATTAAAATGCAAATTACTCGAAATATTTTTTTTTTTTTGAAAATGCTCAAATGAGCACAGTGATTGCTTGTTGTTAATAGTTTGAAAAAGTTTTGAAAATAATTATTAACTGAAATTTTTTGTGCATGTTCTGGATAATAGTATAATTGATTATCCATTTATCAGTCACTGTTTTATTACAAAATGTGCATTCCCTTATGTTAAAATAATCATCGTTTTCTTAAGAAATTTCATATAATAATTGAGATAAATTGCTCTAGTTTTTTTGTAAAAATTAAAATATATCTTATCCTGAAGGTCTTTTAAAAACGAATAGCATAGAAACACATCAGAATTGAAAAATTGTTCATACACTTTTGGTACAGAGTGGGGGCCTTTTATGTTATTTTTTTTGTAAATGTTTACCCATTTTTTCCCATTTTATCATTAATAATTTCTTTTTCTCTTCTTAATGTTAGCATATTTTTCTTGAATGTACATAAAAAAAACTTGTCGCAAGTAGTTGGATACCTTAGGTTTCCTTTGAAACCTTAGCAATCACATAATTTTCAAGTAAACAATCAGAAAATGGTTATTTTATGCTCAAAAATTAGTATTAAAATGAAAACGCTTATAAACAAGTTGAAAGTTTTGTGTTGTATTGTCTCTGCGTGCCTTGCCTGTAACGTAGCTCTTTTGATTACTATCTGGCTGCCATCGTTTGTGTATCCCGGTTCCTCAATCAAAAAGACACTTTTTTATTGCTTTCTTTCTTCAAGTAGACAATAGACTGGCCACACTAGTCAGCTGTGTCCATATCTTCATAAAACATGTGTTCAGAAAGGATGCTCCGCTATTGTGTATTTTGCATCTGAGTGGTATGATTTTTAACTTATCTTATGTGACTCATGGCATGAGGCACCAAATAAGGTATAAGACGGACTGGATCCTGACTTGAGGAACCAATGGTGTTGGGACAGTGTCTAAGGGAACCAATAACAGATTAAATAGATTTTTAAAGATAACAGATTTTTTCGTCAAAAAAGATTAATTATGTATAGTATGTATTCTTTTAATAATGGTTTATAATATATAAATGTATTCTTTTAATGTAGGACTTTTAACTTCTGTGTACAATATTTATATTATATAATATGTACTTTTTAAAAATACTCTAAAATACTTTTACACATAAATACAATTGCTGTTGTATTACATAGTTTTACATATGAATGTGTTAGAAAAAATTTACTCTTCGAGTATTTTGGTAGTTTTTTAAAATACCCTTTTGATAATTTGAACTCTTAATAATTCGAAATTGTTCGTTGGCCCCTACTGCTTCAAATTATCAAAATTTGACCGTATATATAAAATTCAGTAACACAAAGATATTCTGAATCACAAAGGCTGTTTAAATTATATTATATGTTATAAATTTAAAAGGAAAAATAAATTGGACTTTTCATAAGCAACCTATGAACCAATAATAATCATATAAAATTGAGGAACAATGTAAATTTGATGAATTTATATAAATGCGTATTATATATCACCAAAAAAATTATTCTTATGATGAAATGAGGCAATTAAGATAAACCTTTGCAATAACTTATTTAAAAGTTTCTTAAAAATCAAAAGTAACAATGAACTTATTCCCAGATGGAAAAAAAAATTAATTAAACAAGCAAACAGGTAGCTCGGCTAACTTTCACTAATTTTCTACCTTAATTTCTCATTTTAACATTAACTCTCCATATTCAGGCTTGGTGTCTCTTCGGACCAATAAAATCAAGCAATTAGTCTACCCATTTCAGTGAATGCGAACTACGTTACACTTTGATCTCAAGTTAATTACTTCTTTAAAGTAATTCCTCCTGGAATACTAATGATTATTTTTCATTAGGCAATATTCCACATTTAACATTTAGAACGTCAACAAATTGTGCGAGGGGAGTTTTAATTTGATGTAGCGGCCATACTAAAGTAGCAAAGAATGCAACACATACTTTCTCGACAAGTGACGCCCTTATTGCCTGTTTCGTACTAATTACTCCCGGTAGCGTCTCTGGGCCATTCCAAACAAATTGCTTTTCGTCCGGTCCTTGATGGTGCTTTACGAAGAATGCAATTGGATTGAAGGATTACGAAATCCTTAGGGCGAGTAATGATTGTTTTAGATGCCCTTCTATGTCTAATTAACTTCTGAACCTGCACCTGAAGTAACGCCTTTCTGTGTCTTCAAATAGATTTTAACGCCGACTCTAGGCTTAGAAATGTACCAGTTGTCTGAATATGCACAGTAAATGGATCCATATGTGCTTGTGCCAAACTATTTTCTACATATACTCAAGAATATAGTATGTGGAATGGGTTTTTTTTCTTGTTCAGTTACGATGTCATGTACCATTACCATCCTCCTAGTTTAGTAAAAAAAAAACTAAAAAATCTTTTTTTTTTTGGCACGCAATGCACTTAAAATATGAAACAATATTGAAATTTCGCTAATTTTGTATCAGGTTTTTGTACTTTTTAATTTTTTTAATGTCGCAACACTGTTGTCATAAATTTGAAGTTTGAAGTGTTAGGATCAGGAAAAAATTAATAACATAATAATAATCTACAAATTCAAAATATTTATTGATCTCGCAGAACTAAAAAAACACATAACTCAGTTAAAAAGTTAGCACAATATTTTGCTATTTAATTCTACTTTAATTTTTTCCTTAAATAAACAAGACTTAATAAATTGGAATTTTTTTTTTCATTTTGAATGTTTTATGGATGGATACGGAACGATCACTAAGCATAGCTTCTAAAATCCAATATTTTTTTTCAAAGGAATGTACGTCAAAGTCAGAAGTCTTAGAAAGTTCAGGGATTATTGTTTTTGATAACAGTTAAGTTGTGATGTCGTCTCTCGCTTCAGAATGACTCATTTTTTGAGATGGTAACAGGTTTGACACAGTATCCTACCACTTGAGTATGATGGGGGAAGAGCGAAGCAGCTCGTGTTGCAGCGATGTGCCTGATCGCAAAAATGTTTAAGATTTTTAAGGTGCTTTGTTTTTCAAATGGGGATTAAACTCTACTTTTTATTCAACAAATTGGGTAAAAAAGAGAGAAATGAGAGAATACATACGCTTCAATTAAAAAAAACAGCTTCACTGAAAAGAAAAGAAATAGATGTTCATCTTTAAAAAATAAAGTATAATCAGTTGTCTAAGACATTTTCAGTAATTAGGTGTGTAATAAATCCTGACCTTAATACGCATATTAGAAGGTTGCTAAAATGGCATTGATGGGAGATTACGTGTTTTTAAATAAAAAGCAAAATAGTTTCATACTATCAGAGAAAGTACCGATTGTAAAGTGCATTTCTTCGTCTAACGACATAATCGTTGAAACCCAAGAACTACTTCAAGACCTGAAAGATGAAAGCATCTTGGTAGTTTTTGCATTTTTTGTTGGGCATACAAGTGTTTTGGGAAATAAGCGGTCCAATTTGCTTGTAAAGACTGCCACCAAGTGTGAAATTGACACTGCCATTCATATTCCTAAGCCCATTCACAACAAGGGTGTAAGAGAAAAATGGCGGAGTGTTGGAACCAATATCTCTTCAAATAAAGGGAGCTTAACAAAAAAATTTCCTCCATTCAGTAATAAGAGATTGTCATGCCATCATTCTTTTACTAATTACAAAATAACCGAATTTCTGACTGATTATCGTAACTTTAAAAGATATTTGAACAAATTTAAGAAGTCTCAGTAACCTCAACATATATGTGTGCACTCGAAAAAAATATAATTCTTGAAAACAATGTAACTTAGCAATAAAGCAAAAGAATCATTTGAAATATTTATCACATGATAATCACAAATATTTACATTCGTTCTCAAATTTCCGGAGAATTTGAGAAAATTTTTTAAAATTTATAAGGAAATAAAAATTGGACAATTTTTCAAAAATTTGAAAATTATTATTTTACAGCGCGCAAGATTCTGAAGTACAAAATTGATCAAAATTTACAAAATTAACTTTACTTGGTATAAACATGTTCACTTTCGAAGTTATACTAACTTTTAAAAAATTTAGAGAAAGAAATATATTTTTTAAATACAATTACAACGAAAATTGTAAAATTTTAAGAAAAAAATAAATTAAAATTCAAATAAAAAAAATGTATTAAAATTTTTTTGAAAATTGTAGTATAAGTTATGAAGAGCTATATTTTGAATACGTGTATGAAATTTCAAATTGATATCATAATTAGCTTCTGAGAAATTCTGCGAGCAAGATAACATTTGTTGTTTTGAGAAAAATGAAGTTAAAGATACAAAAGAGATAGGGATTTTGTTTAAATTTCTCTAGTTATTTCTCAATAACTTCGGAAATTTTTACAGTATCAACAACATTTTGGTATCAAAATGATCAGAAATTTTGAGGCTTTTACATATATATTTTTTTTTTCAAAAAATTGAAATAGTTGCAATTTAAGAGTCCTTAGGAAACGAATTTTTGGTTCCGTCATTTTCATGCGATTGTAGTATTGGTGGCGTGGAAATTGTAGAACATGTTCTCCTTCTATGTTTCAAAGTCTGTCAGAGAAGAAAAGATTCTAAGACTGACCATCAAGGGCAATAATCTAAATTGTCCTACAGGTTTTCACCAACTTATTCCCAACAGAAATGCGTTTGAACATTTCTGTAAATTCATTGCAAACACACATTTGCAAAAATTCTTAACTTTTAAATTTTCTTTTATTTCCCTTTTGTAATGTGTTTATACTTACTTTTATAAGCCCCACGTGATAATTTGTAGTGTACGGGGATTTCTAGGTGCTTAAAAAATACATATACTATTTTTCTGAAGGAGAAATCTTGTCAAACCAATTTAATAGAATGTACAAAAATCAATAACTTTATATGCGAAATGAAATATAGAAATAATAAGGGAGAAGGTACCCTTGTCAGCCTAATGGTGGACCCCTCCCCCCTGTTGTACAAATTATACAACTGTTTATACTCATTGGTCAAATTGTAGGATAATTTGTAACCACTATTAAACATGACTTAATGCATTTTTATTACTGTTCTCTAGTTTGAGTGAGATAAATAAATGCATTTATTACATCATCACGAAAAAGTATTTTCTACATAGGGAGATAAACAAACAATGAAGTTTACAATTATGTTACTTTTAATGGGAAATAAATTATAATGAAATAAAATTAATAATTACGTTTTAATTTGATTTACCTTATTATCAAAAGTTACATTTTTACATATTTGGCAGGAAGCAATGTTTTTTTTTCAACTAACAGTGTTTAAAAATAATTGCCAAGCATTGCTAAATAGATTTCTTAGAAATCCAGTATTTAACTCCACTTTCTACTAGTCAAAAACGGCCTCTTTTATTTTTTGCATCAAGTAATCCGCTTACTTAACAAAAATTTATTTATTTCCTTTTCTGCTTACTCGAAAATCAATGTCAATTGCGCAATTTCAAAAGAAGTCATTATTTTTAAGATCCTTCCTCATTACTTTAATAATTAAAGAATATGATTCCCGTTCAAGTAGCAAGGTTAATCTGAATTATCTGAAATTGGAGAAACGCTCTCATCATTAAATGCATTGAACAGCGTATCTTGATTCCATATTAAAGATTTAATTGGATTTTAAGATTTTTTTTTTTTGATTTTACTCCTCAGTATATATCGAAAATTGGTACTGATAAGATTGTGCCCTGCTTTTTCTATACCTCATGATTAAATCTGAGAATTTTAGAAGCGTTTATCATAATTATTTAAAAGAATAAAGTGTTTTTCTTTCGACAGTTCCATGGGCTTAGGATTACATTTCAAATAACAATTTTCTTCAATTTAAATACGTAAGAAGGGTTTTAGATGGATAAATTTGATTATGTTTTAATTTTTAATTATTTGATGTAAAAGATAAAACCGATTGCACCTTAATAAGACAACTAATCTTTAGTGGAGTCTCTTAAAATGAAATATCTTATCTACGCTACGCGTATGCATACGTATATATATATAGCGTAGCAAGCAAGACAACTTTAAACCTAACATTAATTTTTTTCACAACATCAATTTAATTCAGACAAATAGTAAAAATTATGAAGCAAATTTTCTTGATATAGAAATTAAATTAAAAGATAATAATATAGTTACTAATATTTATGATAAACGGGAAGACTTTAATTTCAATATTATAAAAGTAACGCATTGTGAGAGTAATGTGCATGTTTCTATATTCAGAAATATTGTTTTTTTTTTATTTTCACGCTACGCAATAAATTTCTAGTTTCAAAATAAATCAGAAAAAATATAAAAAAAACTATATAAATTTTACTAAATACTGTTTAATTCAAAAATACCCAATTGATTTTATTAATAGATATTTGAATAATGAAATTCTAAATTGTAAGGATTAAATTTCCATAGTTTTAACAGGTTATTATTATAGATTTATTATTCTTCCTAGATAGTTTTAGATACCCCCAATTTCTAATTTCAGATAAAATTACTTTTTAAAAATTTATTATAACTTTTAAATCATATAATTTTAGAGTCTTTAAGATAAAATGGTAGTATGTGTATAATTCTTATTTTATTATTTCTATTCTTTTCATACTTTTGCTAAGTGTGAATTTTCAGCCATTTCTTTTATTTGAATTTGTATTTGGGTCCAGAATCTGGCAATAGCTTGTTTATTGTACTAAGATTAAGCACGGGCTCTGCATTTTTGTATGCAATTTTTAGGTAAGTTACCTTTTTCTCATAGTGGATTTAGATTTCCTATCCATTATTTCCAATAGGTTTTTGCTCAGTATTATTAACAGAAAGGGGGAAGGTTGGCTGTCCAAAAAACATGTTCCATCCCACTTTTATTTAGAGAAATTTAAAAAAATGTATATAAGCTGTCCTAAGTCAGCAATGTTGATAATACTGTAGCACCCCTTCTTATATATGTTTATATTTAACTCTGTTATTTTAATTTTTCATATCTCCTTTTAAACTCTGTTGTCTGGTTATCTTGCAATTACAATTCTTTTCATTTTTAATCATGTTAATTCATCTCTCTCTCTTGTAGAGAAATTTTGATTATGTAATATATATATATATATATATATATATATATAATAAAATAATAATTCAGAAAGTTGTATTAACTACAAGACCTAAACAGAAATAAATTGGATTCCAAGAAACATAGCAATTGAAGACACAGAAAGAGTCTTTGAACTAAAATGGAGATTTATTATGATTTCTAAAGCTGTTGTTGAATTAGGCTAGAAAATAAGGGCTAATGCTTTATACAAGGGGTGATCAAATGAAAAGGTACGAAACGACATAAAAATGAAACAGTTAAATATTTGCATATTCCGCCAAGGGAGAATGTAGCGAGACATCTCGGGATGCCATTGGAGACTCTGACTGGGATCGGATCATGCGCGGGTGCCCGCATGCGCAGGAGAGAGCAAAGGCTCTTATAAAAAGCGGCGTCCAAATGATGCGAGCACAGAATTACTCGAGCACAGAAAAAACATTAACTCCGATGTGTACTGTGAGACACTCCGACGCCTACGCAGGTCCATCAAGAACAAAAGACCGGGGCTGCTCACGGAGGGTGGGGTTCTGCTCCATGATAACGCGCGTCCACACGTCTCCAGAGTCACACAAATGGAACTGGACAAGTTCCAATGGGAGACGTTGGACCATCCGTCCTACAGTCCGGACATGTCACCCTGCGATTTACATGTGTTTGGTCCACTGAAGAAACACCTGAAAGGAAAGCGCTTCAACTCGGACGACGTACACAAGGACACTGTGAAGGAATGGGTCTCGTCACAGCCACAGGAATTCTGGGAACAAGGAATCCTGCGGCTTGTTCATCAGTGGGATCGTTGTGCTCAGGCCTATGGTGTATATTTTGAATAAAGTCTATATTTGTACCCACCGTGTCGTTTCGTACCTTTTCATTTGATCACCCCTTGTAGTACCACCTTCCCAATACAGCAGAAATTTTCGACTTAACAGAAAAAATAGAGCAATGCTGAAAAATTAGGTCTATTTTTATCACACTTGGAGGAAAAATCACACAGTAAAATAAAATTAAAGCATCAATAGAGAACAATGAGGTTTCTTTCATAGGGAAGCATATTAAAAAAAATTCTATAGAAAAAACTAGGATAAAAATTTACATAAAAAAATACTAACCATAACGATATAATGGGGTAAAATAAACGCGCATTAAATGACGTATTGAAGTGTTAAATCAAAGAAGCAAAAATTGGTGGCGCCACCTAGATAGTTTTTTTAATTAAACTAAGCTTACGATAACTTAGAGAAATTAATAATAATCTAAATATATAATATGTAAGAAATGAATTGCGTATTTAAATTAATTAAAATCCTATTTCTTTTAAAAAAGAATTTAAAGTATGTATACATTTATTTAAAAGTACAGAAGATCATAAAACTTAATGTTCTTAAATTCATTTGGTTGTGTTTACAAATAATGTAAAATATTTAATACTTAATAACTTAATTATATCAATTGTGCATTTAAATAAAGATTTTCAAAATAATTTTAAATAAATTTTTAAAAAAAAACATAAAAATGCCTTCCTCAAACAAAATCAATACACCCTCTCCTCTCTTTATTTATACCGTATTTACTTGAACCTAAGCCGCACTATTTTTCCAGTAAAAATAGTACTGAAAATCGGGTGCGACTTAGACTCAAAGGTCAAACATTTGTTGGATGGGGGAAATTGAATTTCCACCCCTTTCAAAAGGAAAAATGGAACCGCCTATTCTGACCCCTTGCATCGATGACTTATCCCATTCCAAAGTTTATCTCCAGTATATTCAATCTATCCTAAACATCGTTGTCAATTCGTATTTTGGAATTTTTTCTTTGCATACGTTTTCTTTTAATAGCCTTAATATCAAAGATTTTGATATTGGCATCAAGACGAGTTCCCTATAACGCAAGTATGAAAAAGGAGGCAATTTTATATGCAGAAATAAAAGGAAAAAAAGTAGCGAACAATGAAAATTTGACACGGATGAAACAAATGTACGTCGATGGCGTAAACGAAATGCAACTTTTTTTCGTAAATGTTCAACAGTCTTTAATAATAATTTTAAATTCTTCGAAACACATTCTTTTGAAAAAATATTGCATAACGAATGCATTGGATGGCTTGGAAAACGACCTTACAACCGTGTTTGAAAATGACATCCCCTGCACCAATTCTGAAGTCCGCTTTGGCAATGGGAGTGACGAATTATTTTCAAAGCATGATACTGATGGTTAGAGTAATTATATGTTCATCCTTATTTTTTCCTCCCTAACTTTTTTAAAATAATTTCTTAAGTATTGTATGTTGATGAACCTTTAAAGCAACTTATTACTTTTTCTCAAGAAATTATAGATAATTTTGGGTGCGGCTTAGATTCCAGTGAATATGGTACCACACACACATGGATAGCAGTGTACAGAAAAAAACGTACTTCGGAAATACGTTTATATACGTCCGAGGCAATTAACGCTTTGAATGAGTGAACCATTTATATGCATCTGTGGCACTTAAAGAGGTAGAGTCATATTGCAGCTTTAGCGTCATACAGTACAGTATTATTGTGTCCAATACTTTTTTATTTTATGGGGGTGAAAGTTGTGATTGAATATTGGGTCGCAAATATTGAAAGATTGAGAAGCACTATCTTAAAGGATAAATAACCCTTTTAAAATCTCTTAATAAGGACCCTTTCAATTTCATGATCTTCCATTAATTATTATTTTCTTCAAAGATGAGAAATTTATTTCAAGTTTCAGATCAAAATGTTTTTAAATAAAATGTTTTAACTCACATTCGAATATCAAGAAAAAATTAATTCATTATATGAGCATTCTCTGGAAAGAGTGAGATTATTCAGAACCAATCACCTCGAAATGATCTTTGTCTCCGCAAATGTTGGTGATAATTTTAAATCATTTACTAACTCAAAATTATTTTCAATAAATAATAACTAATACATTTATTAATTGAATATATTACATTGTGTGTTAAGCATCATTTTGCCCTTTATTACTTCATATTCTCTCCCCCCCCCCTATGATGTTTTTAATTCGTCTTCTGAGAAGGTGGAGTCAGAATTTATTCCATCGCAGACGGTTTATATGATCATTTTTAATGGTATTCCCTCCCTGCGGATAGGGAAATACAAGCAAGTACACTTTATTTATAATGATAACTGACCAATTTCCTTTGTTAATTGCTATTGGCTATAGTTACCTTTGTTATAATTCCTAAATCCTTAGATCAATTGGTCAGTGAGACGATTAAATCCATAATATTTTCATGTTAATCCAATGATTCAGTCCACCCTTTTAGACATTTTTATTTTCTTAGATGACACAGAAGACATGAAATAAGCACAAAAACATTACATAACTGATTCTACAAGCTAAAAAACTCAGATGATTTGCAGCGACATCTATTCATTTTACATTTAATTTATAACAGATATGTATGATTCCTTAAGAAGTCTAATTCAATACGAATTTTTCGGATAAGTGGCCATGAGTGTAAGCCCATTTTCGAGAACCGTAAAATCCGACGTATAGCACTCACTTTTAAGGTAAAAAAATAAAATTAAAAAATGGGTGCGCGTCATATACGCCGTGTATAAAATAACAGCTTTAAAAATTTTAAAAAAGAGATGAGCATAAGAGAAAATTAGGCTTCTTTATATATCAAAGTACTGTTTATTTTTTTTTAAAAAAATGACATACTTTATGAAGTTAAATAGTTCTAGTTCTTGAAGTATACTATTTTTTGAAAAGCTTGGAATAATAACTCGAATAAATGACTTCAAACATAACACGTAATGACTTCCAACACATTTCAGGCTTCTTCGTAAAAAAGGAAGAAATGGCTTTACGGGAAATATAACTAAAATTTTAAAAATGTAGTTTGAATGTATAAGTCGCGTCATACGCCGAATTTTACTGTTTATTTAAGTGGTGCCGTTTGCCCAATTCAACTAATTCCACTAAAAAAATCTATCGTATAACGTCACTGGTGCAAGCTATACGTAGCCTTTACTTTCTTATGGTGTTAATGTTAAGAGAGTGTAATACAGACTCAGGGTCATATTGACAAGCCTGGTCTTAGTCAGTTTGAAGCGGGCTCTTTTTCAACTATCAATCCTCCAGAGCAAAAACGTTTTTAGGAATTGTTTGGTTTTTTAAAAAAAATTTCTTTGCAATGAGTATTGAAATTTAAAATTAAGTGAAATGAGTTTTTGGAGGGAATCAAAAGAGAATCCTTGATGGTGTTAGTTGAATTATATCTGTAAAAGCCACCTTTTGGAATATTCAAGTATCTTGGCATAGGACTCGGAACCTTATTGTCATAGTCAAGATCACGTCAAGATTCAGACCCATCATGGAAAAAGGGATGCCATATCCTCAAAGAGGTTGGACTTCTGTCAGTTGGTCCACGGTGGGTGTTTTATTTCCCCTCTACCACCCATAGAACATGCCCAATGAAGGCGTTACCCGATCCACCACTTAAGGACGCTCTCTCTAAGGTTTACAGACTCCTCAGAAAGATGCAAATGCTGTCGCAAATTTCAAATTGAGAGAGAAGTCACTTCCTGTAAAACATCAAATCTGTAATATAAGTCAAGACCGCTTTATAATATAGACAATTGCTGGACTAAGAACAGGTCATCACAGAGTAATGAAGATTGATAGTGATGGTATAAGAACTTATAGTAATTGTGAAAACCTGTTTAGATACAGAGTTAACACATGCTCATATTTTTGAATATCCAGCAATCCTTGCTGCCCTACCAGAATTAGGGATCATGTTGTCTTAAACAAACCTCTATGTGGATTATATTCAACAGATTGCCAAAACAGTCAGCTGGGTCCATGGTACTGTCTGATCTGGTCCCGTCATGGATATGACTTCATCATCATCAAGATTACGTCAAACTTTGATAATCCGTGTGTCTTTCTTTCTTCAGCTACTCATGATAAGTACTATTTGTTACTATTATTAACTATACTTAACTGGTCCCATTCGCTAATTGTAACCACATTCGGTTTAAAATTGACATAAATGAAAGTTGTTGATTTTTAAAAGTCGTTTTCCTTTCGTTGCCTCTCCCACTTCGTAAACACATGTTCGCCACATTGATCATGCCTTAAAATTAGGTTGGTCATCAATACAATCGGATAGAGTATAGTCATAATAGACGACCAATAATTATTCAATATTAACTTAATTACAACGAAACTGAATAACTCTAATTGCATGCATTTTTTGTATGGAAAATTGTTGTTGTTCTTATGTTTATAATTACGATCAATTAGTTAGACTCTAATTTTAATTAAAAACGTAATAACACCGGTAAAAAACGAGTTTTTTTAAGAATGTGGTTTCTTTCAAACTTCACACTTTGCGTAACAATTTTTATGCTTTCGATTTTAAAAGCAAAAGGGAATTCTTAGTCAAATTGAATTTATTCAATAAATAGTTTTAAAAATTTAATTTTATGAGGGGTTAATTTAATTTTCTGGTTTAAATATCAACTGTTTCATATAGTAAGCAATTGGAATTATATGAATAAAATTTAATTATTTTAATAATTAGTTTTTATAAATTAATTTTATTAATTATAATTAAATTGCCGTATTGTCATCTCAAACAATCGTATGTGGGAATTTTTAGCAGAAATGAGTGCTTTAAAATGTGAGAAGAAAGCTTTTAAAATTTTTGACTCAAGTTGCCAACATGGTAACCAAGTCGTCAAATATGTCCGCCAAAAGTGATGTTAAAGTTAATGTATGTGTAATCCTTTAAACAATTAGTTTTAATCAAGTAATTTTTATTAATTATAATTTAATTACTTTACTGTCATCCAAAACAATCATGTATATCAAATTTCGGCTCAATTGAGCGCTTTAAAATGTGAAGAAAAGCTTTTAAAGTCTTAACCAAACATAGTCACAATTTCAAAAGAGTAAACCCCAATAAAAAAGATATTTTTTTTCGTAATGTTCATCTAAAATTTGCTTTATGTATTGTTTTTTGCATATTGAATATATTTTTTAATTACACAATTAAATAGAAATAATTTTACAATTTTATAAGCAAATTTAATATTGTTGAAACAGTATTGAACTAGCTGTACGTTTAACGATCAAGAATGTTTTCTTTTAACTAATTTCAAGTTTAAGAAGTATTTACAATTATTTTTTATTTGGAAGTTAATTTCATTAACATTTGGTACAAAATCTCTACATTTTGGTTAATGAAGGATATTTTTTCCCGTTTCTTTTAATTATTCCAATTATATTATAAAACTTCTTTTTCTCTTTTATCGACTCAGTAATCTGTGTCAATTACACAAATTGAAAAGAAGTCTTATTCCTAAACCCATGCTCATTATTTTAATAATTAAGGAATATGATTCCAATTTGATAAAGAAGTTAATGTAAAAAAATCTAGAATTAAAAAAACTGCTCATCGTTAAATTCATTACGTTGCGCATCCTGAGTCCATATTAGGAATTTAATTGGATTTTAAGAAAATAAAAAGAGACTATCCTCATAAAGGCAGAAAGCACTAAAAAATATCAAATGATTAAATCTGAAACTGCTATTTTTATTTTTAAGGTTATTTGGAATGATAGGAATTTTTTAAACGACTTTATTTTGAACAATTTTTGATTTCTGAAATAAAACAAGTAGCATAATCCTCTTGAGAGCAAACACAAAGCGCAAAGGCGCTTTAAGAGCAAGTTTTTATAAACAAAAATGTTTCTTATTATTAGGGGTTTGATGCGAGATAGGAAACATTGATCTTTGTGTGTGTAGATATACTACAATGGGCTTAAATCCAGAAAAAATAATTCTCATTAAAAGTTATCAACGTTATCATGCGTTTATGCAACATACGAGTACAGTGAAAATAGTTTAACATGAAACTGAAGAGACTGAAATATTTTTCGTGTTCGACGGTACTGTAAAAAAAAGAACCCATATATTTAACTAAAGCATATTTTATTTACATAGGTATGTATATAGGCATGTATTTAACAAAAAAAAAAAGAAAACAATAAAACAGAACCTTCTACAAAAATGTAATGCAAAAATTTCAATATTTTTGGAAAACAAAACAATTATTGATTTTTGGAAAATAATGTGATATTTTCTTTCAATTATTCTTTTAGCATCAAATTGTATAAAAATAATTTGATGTTGTTCATTTGATATTAATTTTACCATAATAATGTACGTCTAAGTAACTGCGCATTCTTTTCATGATGTTACTCATCTCGGATGACGTGACCCACATTATCATCATCTATTGCAATGAATTCTACCGATGATACAATAAGACTGTTCAATCCGGCTGGTGTTTTCCGTATTTTGTTCATTTCCAGAAAGGTAATATTTTCGTGTTGAGTGATTTTCTTTTCATGTTAAAAAAAGAAAAGTGCGTGAAAATACATAGTTATTTGTCGGGACCATTTTATTCTTTCGTGTTAACCAATATTTTGTCTTAAGGGTTCTAGCGTTTAACGTATTTAAATGTATTTTAATCATCCTTTTATTATAAGTGTTGCATTGTCTAATGCTTCGCAACATTTGACATAATTTAAAGTGCTTTTTCATTGAGGCACTTCATTGATTGATGTTGTTTTACTTAGGCTAAAATGCTCCCTAAATTTAAGTCTTAAGATTCCCAATCTATTGATAGATTGTCCATTAGCGTCTCATTTTGAAGCTATGCAAGGACCCTTCAGGATGACTTTCGTAATTTTTGCTTAAAGTTTGAGTGAAGTTTTTTGAACTCTGAGTAAAGTTTTTTTTATTTATATTTCCTTCATTTCACTTGCTGTATCATCTGGCCTTTTTGCTTTTGTACTTAGTACAAGATTGCATCATTGTCTTTTATAATTATCATTTACTAATCTTAATATTTCCCTTTATTACCTACTGTTTAATATCGCTTTGGAAAAGGCCATTAGAGACTCTGGCTTAAGCACAAGTGGTACTATTGTGCAAAGAACTGTCCGACTTCTTGCCTTTGCCAATGATATAGATATCATTGGAAAAACAAAAATCTCTATCATCAATGCTTTTGTAGCGCTTGCGAGGGCGACAAAGGAGGTGGGACTTGTTATTAACCTTTTGGTAACCTGTAGTTACCCCTTACATTCGAACCCTCTTGTCTATCTGTAAACTCGGCTAGATGTGTAGGAGGAACTAAATAATCCACAGACATTATGCCAATCCAATTTGATTTATTAACTCTTATTACTGATTATGAACAAACACAACACAATTCTAATTAAGGTATATAACAATGGTAGAGTGCAAAGGTGAGATATATTCTAATGTGGGGATAATATTACAGAACCTCAACTGAATTAAGACGGCTTATTTACAACTACGTCGTACACTACTAATGCTTCGGATCCTTCACGGGAAACTTGAAGCACTTTTGCTTGCTCAATTGACGATGGCTCCACGCTTTTTAATCTTTAATTCGACTGTTTTTCAATCTTTTCTAACCACTTCTCCTTGCACACATCAAACGTATCAACTTCACATAAGTTTTCAACAACTACGTGTCGACAATTCACTTGCTTCACTTTACTTCACTCCACTTCACTCCACTTCAACTCGCGAAAACCGAATTTATATAATATTCCTCATTTACATAAATCACGTTTGGTTTCTCGATGAAGATTGGTTGAAGTAAATATTTTGATTTAAAGGGAAAAGAAGAAATTAGTAGAAACGCGTATAGATTCGTCACAGCCTTTTACCTACCGACGGCACTTATAAGAACCACTCACTTTAAAGTTACATAGAATAACCATTTTTACGATTACTCTGATGATACTTAGCAGGCATCTTCACTCTTACAGAATGTTAATGGATATTTTATGGCAATCATTCAAATGGATACAGGGGAATTCTGTCGGTTCGGTGGCTTAGAGGTGGCATTCCTGCTTTGTAAGCCTAAGGTTGCGGGTTAGATCCTAGCTGCAGTTGATAGTTTTTCTGGATGCGAAAATTGTAGGCATGCATCCAATATCATTATGCGGCATGTAAAAGAGCCCTTGAGTATCACTTCGGCTATGGTATTCTTCCCGGCAATATTCAGCATCCGACGAGAGTTTGAATTGAAATTGATTTAAGTGTATATAAATTTGGTAGAGAAAGCTGCCACTAGAGGGTGCCACTATGAAATGGTTTTCACATTTGGGAACTTGCCACGAGCGTCTGCAAAGGCTTAGTGGCCAATATGCAGCCCATTAGGAAAATAAATAAAGTCTTCTTATGAAATTAAAGATTATTTATTTTTAAAGGAATTGAATCCTATACATCGGTTTAACCTTGTAGCTTAGTATATAAAGCAAACATTCTCAAATAACGTCATCCATTATTGCATATTTAGCTTTAATTTCTACTAAAAATGTCAATGGATCAATTCAAATAAATTTTGTTCTGTCTGTACCTTGATATTGCTACGCAGGGAATGCAATTGAGGTGGAATTCTGGAATTTTATAGGGTAAGGAATATTTATTTCGGTAGCCATTTTAGATCTAATTTATTTCTACTCAAGGATCTATCCTAACGAATCTTGATCTACTAAGGCGATAGTCCGTTGAATGTATATAGAAACTTTGATGATAAATTGATTTGTTTAGTTCCTTGATATAGTGAACTAAAAGAAAGGATATTACTTTCAAAAAATTATTTTGGAAGAAATGATTTTTTTTTAAAAAATATTTTTGCGCAGACATTTATTATTTAAAATAAGAAAATTCTATTTTTAAAAGAGTATTTTTTTTTTGTAATAAATTTATTTTATTTTTGCCTTTTGATTTCCTAAGTACATACTGAAATTAAGATGGAAGTGAATGAAAACTTTTTTTGTTTATTTTTAATATTTAGCGAAAAGTTAAGTAAAAATTCAAAGGTTTATTTAAATGTCAGTGTTAAATTGTAATGTAACTATAAAGGGTTTGGATTATCTTCTAATATATTTTTGTTTAAACTAGTGATTCCCAAAGTGGTACTCATTGACCCCCTGGGGTATATGATTACCTTCAAGGGGTCCACGTCAGAGAAAAAATAATTTGAGGGTTTATGAGGTGTAAATCTAGATCTATGATAGTAGCTTTCGTTAAACCAGATCGTGTCTTTAATTTTAAAAGAAAACTTAATCAAATGGAAATTATATTTTGCCTATTTAACAGATTTATGTACTGAATTTAATGAGGTAAATCTTCAGTTATTTGGTTAAAGCAAACACTTTATGAAAAACAAGGACAATCATTTCCGTGTTTCTTGCCAGAATTAAGCTAAATGAGTAAATAATTTTCCTAGTTTCTGAATTCGCCTCAGACAACCTGACCGGAAAATGACGTTTCAAAAATTGCGTTAAACATTTAAATGCCCTTTATTTAGATATTGAAACTGGACTTTTGGGAATGTTTTGACTATGGTAATTACCACAGTAGAAAAGGAATTAATTTGATCACATTGAAAAAAAAACAAATGTCATGGCACATGAGGAACTGGTACGAATAGGCAGTAACGGAGACCTTAAAAGTTTAGAAACTGGTATCAGCAATTTTGACTTTAAAAAGACATACTTGTTATTTATTCCGATTTATGAAGTATTGTGATAAAGTTTTTAATTGCTTTTTCTAGTGAAGAGGAGTTTCAGTGCAGTTACCAATCTCCAAAATAAAAAAAGAAAGAAAGAAAAAGACTGAACATTACCAACCGGAGAGATTTTGGGTTAAACCTGACAAGTGATGACAGATGTTGCAACTTTGTTATTGAAACACCAGATTCATAACTTCTATTCTTGTTTATTTTTGTTGTTGATCAGTTATTTTACTCGTATGTATTAACCAAATTGTAATTTAGTTAAAACGTTTTTCTTAAGTTTTAAACACTATACTTCTCCTCATTTAGAAATCGAATTCTTTTGAAGTAAGTTTTCAAAAGACAATTATGTTGATAAATATACAAAAATTCAATATTAGGTAAGCATGGGTCTAGCCCATAGGTTCTCAACGTGGGCGATAACGCCCCCTTGTGGGCGCTTAAGGCTTTCAGGGGGGCGTTGAGATGGCACGGAGGGGCTTGGGCACATTAACTAAAAAAAGACTAAAAAACACGCTGATTATGTACTAACAAAAGTAAACTTTAATACTGTTTACCTTACGTTGATTGTATGTATTGAAATCATTTCATATCACATGTACGAAAATTCAGATATTTCGTTAGTACAGGAAGTGGGTGAAAAACTTAAAAGATTACATTACATTCAGACGTACATTAAATTGAATGATATAGTGCATTTTAATTTATGTAGTGCACGTGTTGTCTTTGTCTGTGAGCAGTAGGAAACATGTTTCGTCCACTGCATTTCATTACGTATATTATCCAAGAAACATAACTAAACATGTTAACCAGGAAATAAAGTGATTCTGTAATGGCTGAAACTGTCAATTTATACTTATTTTGAAAGCAATAGCTTATTATTAATTATTTCGTACCATCTAAGTTCCTGCCTGTCTTTATAATAGATAATATAAAAACTTTTTTTCCCACTCTTTTAAATGAAGAAGAAATTCATTAGAGTTTCAATTCCAACACTATCCTAACTACATGACTAAAATATATAATATTACACATTTAAATATATTTGTGGCAATAGATATTTCAGATTCGCAAGTAAAATAACTGGAACTTCAAAGAAAAAAAAATTAAAAAAGGTATTATTTTAGTAATAGGATATTTTTTAAAACTTAACTCTAGTTTTCACCATACATTATGTATACTCTTATTTGGCTAGAGTGGGAGGGGGCGGTGTCGAAATATTCACTAGAAAAAGGGGCGATATCGAAATATTTATTAGAAAAGGGGGTGCCAGTTCAAAAAAGGTTGGGAACCTATGGTCTAGCCCAGGGGTGGCTAACCCGTGGCACGCGGGGGTCGTAACTGTGGCACGCGAAGGCTTTTTGAAAAATTACAAAAATATTATGAAAGTATTACTGAATTAACTGAATTACAATAAAAAAAATTGTCATGAAGAGAATATGTAAGAAACAGAAATTTTCAGCGTGAGATTTTAAGGGCGCTAAGCAAGATTTTTCTTTTCTGCAGAAAAACGCCAAAAATGAGATCATGCTCCAAAACTTACAATTCTACTGCTTTGTAACGTTCCGAGAAAAATGTTGAGTAACGTGAGACTAAAAACAAATAAATTCTCTCTCTCTCTCGGACGGTCGAAACTCCCCAAAAAGTCACCCTCTCTCGGGGGCGGTTAATTTTTAACATCTCAGATTTGCATTCAAATTTCAGCTTCCCCGTGCAGGGCTGAAGTTTATAGCTATTGGCTGTCAGCGTGATGTCAGATAAAAAGGTTTTTCCGGAGATGTTGGCTATTTGCGATTTCTGCAATGTTAAGAAGTAATTCTGCAATATATTAGGAGCGCAGTTGTTGATACGGTAGAAGTAATTCTATCTGCACAAGTAGCCGCTTTGTAAAGCAGATATAGTGTGAACTTGCATCCATGCCTAATCAGAATGCTGGATTCAGAGCGTAGAAAATTTGTAGAGTAACATATGCAAATTGTTTCTAGCTGTCAGACTCAGTTGATTTTAAACTCTGTTTTACAAGACAAGTTTTTTTCCTTTTCTAAAATTGTTTTTAGATTTTAGTGTTGAGCGTAGTTGTTTAAATTTTTTTAAATTTTCAATATGTTTATGAGTAAACCTTTGACATCGAAAAGAAATTATGAAGAGGATATTGCAGCACGTGATTTTAAAATTGTCTGGGAAGAACAATACTTGTTTACTCATCAAAATGCTTCCAAGCCTGTTTGTTTGATATGTGGAATTTGTATAGCAGTTCCAAAAAATTTAACTTGGACTGTCATTTCAAACAACTGCATAGTGATTTCAACAGCAAATATCTTGTTGGATCAAATTTGCGAACGAAACTCATCAATAAAAAAAAAGAAATATTTAGCTGGCCAACAATCTTTGTTCCAGAAGAGAAATGACGAAATGGAAACAATGGCGAAGGATTCTTATGAACTTTCTTTGTTGTTAACCCACAAGAAAAAACCATATTCTGACGGAGAGGAGATAATAAAAATAAGCCTTTTAATTTTCGCCCAAAATGTCGGTGATCTTAATGTCAAAAATATGGTTGATAAAATAGCTTTGTCTAGAAATACCGTCATGCGTCGTATAGATGACATGGGCCAGAATGTTGGAACGCAAATTGTCTCTGGACTTCAAAATTGCAAATATTTTTCATTAGCTTTGGATGAAAGCTGTGATATCACTGACAATGTGCAGCTAAGCATCTTTGTGCGTTACACGAACGAAAATTGTGGAAGAGCTTCTTGATTTGCGTCAACTTCTTTTAACTACAGGTTAAGACAATTTTTAAGGAACTTAAAAATGTAATTGAAATTAACAAAGTAGAATGGACAAAATTAGACAGTGTTTGCACAGATGGAGCGCATTGCATGGTTGGCGGAATAAAAGGTTTTGTTATATTGCTTGAAAATTATTTGGGAAGAAAAGTTTTCAAGTATCATTGTATTATTCATCAAGAAGCTCTTTGTGCCAAGGAATTAAACTTGTCTTTCGTTGTTGACCCCGTGGTGCGCTGTATCAACAAAATACGAGCTCGTGCTCTGAATCGACGAAGATTTCGTACGCTTTTCCCCGAAGAAACGGAAGAAAATGGCGAATTACTCCTTTATTGTAGTGTGCCCTGGCTGTCCAAAGGAACTTCACTTGCGAGATTTTGGAGTTTGAGGGAATGTGTTTTAGAATATCTGGAAGAAAACGATGAACTACCCAGTGAATGCTCGCTTCTCAGGAGTAAAAATTGGCTGTGGGATTTAGCTTTTCTTACCGATATAATGGAACATTTAAACAATTTAAATTTAAGATTACAGGGAAAAAATTGTATTTTTTCTACCCTAGTTGGTCCTATATCTTCTTTTGTGAACAAACTTTTGCTTTTTTGTTTGGATTTTGGAGAGAAAAAATTAACTCAATTCCGATTTATGCAGGAATTATCTGCCAAAGTTGGTAATGTTCCGAACTATGATAGATTTAAAAAATTAATACCCATTTTTCTGGATTCTTTCAGTGCCAGGTTTGAGGATTTTAAAGATGATAAAAAAATACTGAACTTTTCACTAATCCTTTTTCGATTTCTCTTCAAGACATCAATTCTTACCCAAATTCAAATTATTGACCCAGCACCACATTACTCTGAAAAGCAAATATAATTAAATTATTTTAACCGCAAATGATCCGAATTACATCGAATTTTGGAAATTTGTGCCACCAAGCAATTTTCCACATTTACATGATTTAGCGGTCAGATATCGTTGTAGGTTTGGATCAACATATGTTTGTGAAGAAATGTTTTCGGTTATGAACGTGATTAAATCAAAACATCGCTCAAAATTAACTGATATGCACCTAAAACACCTAATTTTGTTAGCATCTTCACGAACTAATCCAAATATAGATGAGTTAGTAAAAAAACTACAGATTCAAAAGCCACATAAGAGACTGCTTAGTAATCATTTAAAGTCAAATGTTTCAAGTTGCTTATTTTTATTTTGTACCTTATCTAACTGACTGATCCTGTAAAAATTTATCAACAATAAATATAAGTTTCTACTTTTGTTTTATTTGTTATACCATTTTCTTTTTAAATTTTCACTGTATAGAACTTGCATTTAAAAGTATGTTTTTGGTGTAAAAAATCCTTAATAAGCCTATAAGTAAAATTTTTTAACTTTTGTATATTTTTTAGTTTGGTGGAAAAGTTGAAAGTGGCACGCGTAATTTTTTTTATCAGATTGTGGCACGCTTCCCCAAAAGGTTGGTCACCCCTGGTCTAGCCTAAACCGAAAAACATGGCAAGGGATCTATGAGACAAAAAGTTTGGGAACCTCCGGTTTAAATAATTTAGAAAAATTACTTCGCAGTTGGTTTATGTGATTTTGCTTTATGTTATAATGTAAAATCAAATGCATGTTATGAAGGGTCTATTGTAAAATGTATTATATAATTTTGTAGCAAACCAAAGTAGGAACAAGGACGCTTGGGGAGCATTCACTGAAATTCATTGCACATTTATTCAGCGTTCTCCAGAAGAAAGTGGAGGTGTGAATGTTGAACCATTTACATTGAATTTATATCTCCATTAAACAGCTTTTAATATATTCTAAATATTGTATTTTTAGTAAATGTCTTAGTAATTTCTCCGTTGTATACCTAAATGTTAAACTTAAATGTTTATCACTGCACATTGAAATGTTTTATTGCAATATTTTTTTTAAAAAATTGGTGTCTGACTGCTTTTTGCAAGGTAGGATTATTGATTTATTACTAATGTTTTATCTCGTCAACTTCTTCTCGCAATCACAAAACAATGAAAAAGTATTTGTACTTAAATGACATTTATGTAACATATCAGGTATTTTATGTTCCAAAAAACTATTTTGAAGTATTTTAAAAGTTTCAGTTCTTTTCTATATAAAATTATTTTAAATATTTAAAGACATAGCTGCATATAAATTGAGAAATAATGGAACTCGAATATTTTAAGTTCTATTTTTGTAAGTTCACTTTGTTTCCCAAGAATAATGAATTTCCTTACATGTAAATTAAAACTTTTCGTTAATAAAATACATCATAAGCTGTTTACTCATTCCAAGCTAGTAATTAAACTAAAAAATTTAATTGGAACTGCATAATTAAATAGTATTATGACGTGCACGCTAATTAGCGTGTTTTAGGGCTTTAAATCATTTCCGAGAAAACTATTCTGAAAGTTTTCTGGGTACGTGTAAAGAAGTAATTTTATCATAAGCTAACACATAGGTAAAAAGTTTATAAAACAATGAAAAAAATTGTTCAGAATTTCTGAAAAAAAGTTTTTTTTCAAATTAAGTGGGCAGAAATTTTATTAATGGAAATATTCTGATATTTCAAATACGATTAGATTCTAAATTTGCATATAAAAAATATGATTTAAATTTAAAGTTTGATTCTTTTTCCTGATTTAACCCCTTAATCGCTCATTCCCTTCCCCTTTCGAACTGTTCAAAAAAGGCACTTTTATTCCAAAGCATAATACTTAACAGAATACCAAAAAAGAATTTTATTTTAATTTTCGGTTTATAATTTTCCCACTACTTTTTATTTATAAATGGGAACACAAAAACCCCTAAATGCTTGCTTTTTATAAGTACACTCTGCAGGCTATGAAGAATGTTTCATATATCTTAAAAGAATTTCTCTCCTTTTTACAAAAAAATTCATGTTCATACCTCGTTTACACACGTTTGAGGATTTTGGTGTGTGTGTGCGCGCCCACATATTTTGAATCATGTGGTGCAATACTAAATATTACAATGCAATGGGGACAGAGATAATAATATCCCTTTATTCGATTATATTTCCATTTTCCCTCTTCTCCAGCAACAAATTGTACATTGCCTTGCCAGTCCCTGTTATTTATCGAATATTTTCTAGAATATAAATTCCTGTCTTCAATGATAAATTTCCACCTTCACCTCATTGGTAATCCCGGATGAGAAATATTTCAGTAGCGTGGATAAACTGCACCAATTAAAAACCCTCGCAAAAATAATCTCACTGAAAAAATTTAGAAATATGTACAAATCAAGGATATTAGTGCCCTACAGCGTACGGGAAAATTGGTTCTGTATAGCCTTCGGTAGCACGTACGTTGCACGGACAAACAATTACAGTAGAACGTCGTTTATCCGAATCAATTGGGATCGGACACCGATTTTTCGGATAACCGAAAACCGAATGCGATATATGCAGTATATGATACTAGACACTATACAAATATTGAAAATCATCCCATGCTGGAAATGTGCTTAAAAAAAAATAGGTGCAAAATGCCGAAATTTTACCTAGAATTTTTCGCTGTACCATTGTACACCTTCGTTTTGTCAATGCAAGGTCTCTGGCTCTCTTCAGCAGCAGTAGTTGAGTAAGACAGCACTCTGGTTGTTGTTCGTACCACTCCATAGCTGTCTCAAACGCAGAAAAACGCGTCAGCATTAGATGGACCCTTGCTACTTTCGTTGTTGTTGTCCTCGCCTTCCTCCGTTTTATCGTCAACATGATCGGATTCTTCGTGCACGGAAGTCGCAATTTTGTCATCATTTAGCATATGAAATCCACAGTCTTCTGCCATCCAGGTTTCTACATCAACAAAACTCAACAAAAGAGCACATATACACCCCCTCATTTGGAAACAAACTTCCACGCAGTTGTTTACCAAATCACACAGCTGAAATTCTCCAAATATCCCTCACCTTGGGTTTTCCAGTCACTATTGACATCGCAGGAAACAACTGTTGAACATTGCACTGTTCGAATAAGTATCCGGACTTTGGTTTGGATTTTTGACGCTCCGGATAATAAACGTTTGGATAAACGACGTTCTACTGTAAGTGGTTAATAATGCAGTTGTCTATTTAAAGAGAGAGTTGTGGATAGCTTTTTGTTACTTATAGACAAATATTTTGTATATAAAACAACTAATTATAATCTTTAAAGGTTATTTATTCAGGAAAGTTCATTAATTTCTATTTTAATTTGTCAGCTGTTCAAATGTGAACTGCATATTAGTTTAATAAATAATACAGTGCTTAATCCAGAGGAAAGATTGATGTTGTGGAATTGCACTTCGTCCAAAACTGGAAAAAAAAACTGTTCACTGATCTTGTAGCTGGCATAAATTGCCTCAAATTAACAATGATTAAAAATTAGGATAATTTTCTGTCTTTGAAATTTCTTAGTTACAACTTTCCTTTTATTTTCAGCTTCAAATATTGTTTTGTTTACATTAAGCTAAGTCTTATTTTCGGTATGCTTTTTAAGCTAAGAGCTGAGAATATTGTGGTTATTTTTCTGTCTTGTGTGAGTATCTGGCTTTATAGAAATCTTTAAATTTTTGAATTACTTAAAAGAAAGTTAAAGCTCCTGTAAGATAAAACACATTTTATTTATAACTAATAATACTTTTATTTCTAGGATTTACTGTCTTCAAAGTTGAGTTCAAAATTATTTTATATATATATATATATATATATATGTTATTCAGTTAGCAAGAACAGTTAAAAGTTAACAATAGAATGTCCGTACGTGTTGATTGGATACTGGAGCCTGTTTAGTTTGTTCTCCTTTGAGCATTTTTGATGGGATTTTGAAAATTTTTCGTAACTTTAAATTATTTTTCATGGTGGTTACACAGAATTTTTTTCTGGTTCTAGGTTAATTAGCAGCGATTTTACAATTAAACATACCTAGAACATCCGCTGGTATCGTTTTGATCCCAAGGTAATTTATCATTATAAATAGCTGTCATTCAGCAAAAGATAGTAAAACCACCTTCTCGAAGTAATATCGCACATTTCTTGGACCTTGAATGCATTTTCTTGAGGTTGACAGCGGAAATGAGTCAGTTATACTTAAATCGTGGTGTCTGAACGTTTTGTTACGTAGCATTTGCTTATTTACTCATAAAAATAATTTCTTTCGATTTTCGAACTTTGTGCAGAGCAGACACCCTGAAACGATGACTCATAGAAGAGGTCTAAGCTTTGATGGAATTTCTAATTTGTTGCGAGAGCTTCTGAGAATGAATCGTATGGTGGTGAGTTGTCTTGTTCTAATTTAGATTCCGATGATGACATAAGAATGAGTGAAAGTGACTGCGAAGAATCTGAAGGAAGTGTAGATGAGATATTGATAATATTCCAGTAAATCTCTTGATGTATATGTCGCTAGGGATATTTAGCCATATAGGTCCTGATGTATATGGCACAGAATAGATACCGCATAATAGGAATTGCTGGAAGATTTGCGACTCAAAAATTTTGCGACAAAGCAGTCGTAGAACAAGCCTCGCGAAACATTATGAACATTATGTCAACTTAAGTCTTTTATGATATAAATGGTCATACTATATGATAATTACCTGAAATAATATGAAAGACTTTAAACCCTACTAAACAGTAGTCCTGCAATTATTTTGTTATTACAATTATTTTATTTATTTTACATCGCGATGTATTTTCGACACCAGTGAATGTTTAAGGGTGTTAGAAATCCCAGACATTCTAGTGTTAAATGTATTCTGAAAATGGAAAGAAGAGGTTGGATCCAGTGTAGATAATACGTGAGAATTAATTACAAAACGACTGTTCTTGGCATAAAAATTAAAGTTGTATTCTAATATCCATTATTTTACCATTTCATTCTCACCATTTGACATCAGCTTATTTGATTTTCACAATTATAATAAAAACAGAATTCAGAACATGAAAAAAATTCTTATTTTAATTTTTATATTATATGATCTCCATTTCTCACTGCTTTAAAAATAATATGCCAAAGTTTTTTTTCTTCGTATTTCTTATCTTTTGTTATAATACTTTTTACAACAAGATGTGTCCATTTTTACAAAGTCAAGACAAAAGAAAAATGTTCTGTTGAATGTGTCATTTATAAACAAAAGAAATTCTTAGTCATCCGCTCAAATTGCATAACATAATCCTTCCTTTTATTAGAATAATTATTGTTAATTTTAGTTTAACACTGCCATTTTTATACCAGTCTGCTAAGAAGCAAATTTTTTTTCTGATAACTATTAATATCATATTGTAGTCAATAAATTAAATAAATTTATTAAATAAAATATTATTTTGAAATTGTATATTAAAACTAAAGTATTTACATAATATTTTAATTTGCATACATAGTAATATTTTATTAATTCAAATAAAAATATATAGTATGAATTTTTCTTTTATTAAAAACAAATTTAGAAGTTATAATTAATATATTACATGAAAATTAGTTTAACATTTTTACATATGAAAAAAAAAACATATAGCATATGGAATATTTGTATAATTATTCCTTATGATAGAATTAATTTCGCAGTATTTATTTTCTTTTTTAGTTTACTTAAATCTTTTTATGATAATATGAATAGCCATTTTAAATATAATTTTAATATAGGGTACTTTTAATTACATCGCTTGCATATTTCATAAACATAGTGTGACTGAATAACAAAGCAAAATTTAAATAATGATAAAGAAGAGGTCTTCAAATTCTGTACATATTGAATAGAAATGCAATAATTAAATGCATTTAAAGTCCCAATCAAAGCTTAAAAAGTATCAATAACATATATTTTGCAAACAATTTAAAAAGGTTTAAAAATATATGAAGAAAAAAATAATTTTGAAATGCATCTATTAAACATATATTTTTATCAATAGTTATAGTTGCTTAAACATTTCAAACAAAATAATAGATACATCTATTCTTTAATTTTATAATTTCTAAAGTATTTAATTTAAACTCCTTTTTTAAATTGTGTCTTACATTTTCCTGTAGAAATACATTTAAGATTAAGTTTCTAAATTTTTTGTTATATCGCATTTATTTTATATTTCCAAAAAACTAAACACAAAATAAGGAACTGGATGAGAAAACTTACTTTCTTCTCAAAGTAATATCTTTTATCGTCTCAGAATTTTATTCTCTGTCGAAAATAAAGAATACATGGTAATACCTTTTAAGAGAATTTCAGTTTTCAAAAAGAATGTAACCAAGATTCCTTTCAATACCAGCTTTCATTTTCTTTAACTCCACCCAGATCATGTTATCATTTATTAGTATTTTGAAATTTCCAAAGAATTTCGTCGTTTGCTTTATGGGGTCTGAGGGGTGTTAACAATTTTTTTTTTCGAATTTTCGAAAAAAATATATCTTGTTCTTCATTTTTTTCTGAACATTTTGATACTAACCACGTGACAATACTCTAAAAACTTCGAAAGTTATTCAAAAAATTGCAAACAGCAATTTAGTCATAACAACTTTTAAATGGACAGATGCCACGCCCATTTATTTTTAAATTTATGCATACCTTTCATTTTTCTGTTTTTAATAAGCCTCATGAAATATTTTAAGCGCTTGAGTTGATCAGAAGGAAGCCTGCAACTCAACACATTCATTCTGCTGTGTTTTGATTCTGTTGTGTTTACTTTATCACACGTTTTTTTAAAACGCTTATCTAAAGCGAAGATATTTGTTGTTTTATTCTGAAAAGATCGTTGGGCAATGCCCCAAGAACAGATTTAGAGGAAATAAATATTTAAAGGTAAGTGACTCACATGTTACAGATATGAAAGATACGAGGAAGTGTGTAGAAATGAAAAGTACAAGTAAGTGTGCCGAAATGAAAAATGCTTCTAGTAAAAAACTTTCAGGAATTCAGACTTCATTAAAGTCAAATCTTGTTAAGGTAAGTGAAAACTTCAAAGAATATCGTATTTTTGATTTTATTTCAACCTTTAGCTCTATTTTGTCAGTATCATGCTGTTTAAAATGTCATAAACCATTAACAATTAATGAAAAATCCACTCGTGGTTTATGTTCGAATTTTGAAATACATTGTAAAAAATGTGGGAGTATTTGTACTTTTTCAAGCTGTGAAAACATTGGGAATAAAAATAATGCTCCAGAAATTGACAGAAGATCTATTTTAGCAATGAGATGCATAGGTCAAGGTTTAGAGTCATTAAAACCTTTTGTTCTGTAATGAGTCTTCCTAATCCTGTTGAACAAAAATCATATGTTATTAATAATAAACTTTCACTTGTTATGAAGGAAGTCGCCGAAGAAACCATGAACAGGGCAGCTGTCGAAGAAAATTCTTCGTTACCTGATAACATTTTAACGGTAAGTGGTGATGGGACCTGGAAGACGAGAGGACATTTATCGTTGATTGGAGTATGTACTCTAATGGGGCCGAAACAGGTAAGGTTTTGGATAGGGAAGTGTTGTCCTCATTTTGCAAATGAAGCGACAGTTATAAAGGGGTAAAGTTTGGTATCAAGTACAATAAATGGGAAAGAGCGCATAAGATTTCACGTAGAAAAAATTATTCTGGCTCTGCTGGTAAAATGGAGGTTGACGGGATGTTGAGGATTTTTAATCGATCAGAAAAGCTTCACAACCTGAAATATTCGAACTACATAGGAGATGGCGACACAAAAACATTCAATGCCCTTTCTGAAAACAATCCATACGGCGATGACCATCTTATTCAGAAAATAGAATGTGTAGGCCATGTGCAAAAGAGAATGGGTACAAGACTTAGGAAGCTTAAATTAGTATATGGTAAGAAGAAATTATCTGATGGTAAAACTATAGGCGGTAAAGGTAGGTTAACTGATAGTTTAATTGATAAGCTTGCGCATTACTATGGTAATGCTATTCGATGCAATTCTACTAGTGTAAAGGAAATGCGGAAAGCCATTTGGGCTGTTTGGGGTCATTCTTGCAGCACCGATGATGAACCAATGCACTGATTTTGTCCTACAAATCCAAATACATAGTGTAAGTATAATGCCGCAATTAATAATAATTTACAAAGTTATAAACACAAACCCTCAGTTGTGAAAGCTGTTCGAGATGTAATTAAGCCTGTATTTGCAGACTTATCTCATCTGGCACTCCTGAAGAAATGCTTAGGAGGTAAGACACAGAATCCTAATGAAAGTTTAAATTCATTAATCTGGAAGTTTTGTTCGAAGACGATTGATTCTAGCCTTCAGATTGCAGAGATTGCTGCAAATCTAGCAACCAGCATTTTTAATGATAGAAATCAAATACTTATTACTATTTTAGAGAAATTTGGCTTAAAAATTAACAAAAATGTTTGTGTGTCCCTGGCTGAACGTGACAATCGTCGAATCTTTACGTCAAGAAAGAGGAGCTCAACGTCATCGTTTGAAGCTTGGAGAGATAAAAAAATTAAAAAGAGTACAGAAAGTGAGCTGTTTGAGCTACAGGAAGGCATATCCTATGATCCTGGAGCATTTTAGCATGTAAGTTTTAAAATTTATTTTCTCAAATTCAATTTAAAACTTTAAAGCCTTTTTTCTCAGTTTGTGTTTTTTTCACTTACGCGCATTGCGTTTCAAAAACTATCATACTTTGATGCATAAAACTTTACAGAATTATAAACTCTATCATAATCTTTAAATCCTAGCTATTTATAGTATTACATATTTGTAATTTTTTGAAAAATTTCAAAAAATTAAATTTTTTGAAAAAAATTTTAAAAATGTACTTTTTTTATTTTTAAAAAATATTATTTTTTATTCTTTTTATATCTAATCGCTACCATCTAATAAGGATATATTTGACTTTATAAATCAACTTATTGCTAGTAATTAGAATTATTATTTCAGAAAATATCATGCGCGTCGTAAAACTTACTATTTGTTTCTTACAAAACATTTTCTTATATTTATGTGCTTATTATTTTTAAAATTATGATTATATTTTAAACATTTTATACTTTTTTGAAACTTTATTCCTTTATAAAAAATGTGTAAAAGAATCAAATTATTTCATTTTAACCTCAAAGAATTATTTCTAGTCGAAAATTGTTCATATTTTGTGCTCTCGAAACATTTTTAACACCCCTGAGACCCCTTATGCTGAAAACAGAGATTTGTTCAAATATTGAATACTTTAAAGATTTCAGTAGCTTATGGATGATGATTTCAGCTAAATGCATCATTAAACTTGAATAAAATGGCATTTTCCGAATAAATATTGCTTGCTTTGAAATAGATTGTGTTTTTCCTGCAATTTAGCTAAAATATTTGGAAGTATTGGTCTGTTTTAAAGCAAAAAACAAAACAAAAACAATCTAGCGTTGTACATTATTTATATTAAACATCCATTGAATGAAGTATTCAGCTTTATTCTTCTGTTTTATGTAATGAATTAATATTTTTTTTGTAATAACATAAACGTTTTGACAGTTACTTCATATATTTTCTACACTTCCGATGATTTTTCGTTCGATCCTTAATTTTTTTTTATGTATTGTCTTTGCTTTGTATTCTATATGGTCATCCTGCAATGGGTTCTATTTGCGATTCTCACTACTCTTCTAGAGAAAATATCTTTATAGAATTATATGATTATAAGACCACTTTCTGTAAAGGAACCACAATTTATGTTAATAAGAGTTGCTATATAAAGCCAAGTAAAGAGAGAGTTTGGTGATTGTTGTCATACGGAGTTAGAAAAGAAATAGTTGAAATTACCGGGGTTCAAGAGGAAGGATCTGACGGGTCAATTTAGGACGCTCAGTATTGCTGAGGATCCTCTATTTCGATACATATTGAATTTATTATAATAGATATTTTTTTAGCTACTAAGGTGACAGCTCCCTAGCTTAGGTTGAATTTAGATAGTGATCTGATAGTCATAAAAAATTATTTATTTTACAACAAAATATATTCTTTTGGTGCCTCTTCATACTTCCGCGGGCGAGAGTTTTTTGGACTGATGTAGCAACATAGCTTATTTTAGTTCTTTTAATTTTTAAAAGGTAGTATGAAAAAGTGACTACTGCCCTCTAATGATATAATATGAGGATTTATCAAGCATGAAGCAATGGATGAATGCAGTGTACATCAAAAGAGAATGTCTTTCTTCTACATCTGGTGTTAAGGGCCTATAAGAATCTATTTTCTCATTTTTCCACGCAATGCCTCATCGAGTGCGGGTGGCATCTTTAGGCCAAGGGTGTCAAGCTCGAGGCCCGCAAGCCGCATGCAGGCCACAACGAACGGTTTTGTGGCCCTGCCGATATATAGGCACATAATAATATACAAGGAAATAACACAGAGCGACACAAAATAAAAATAAGATAGGTAGAATCCAATATATATGTTTTTTTTTTAATTATACTCTTTTTTTGCGCTATTAATAAAAAATGCGCACATTTATTTTAAATATACTACAATTTGGTGAAAAATTTAAGCAGAATAAATAATATCTAAAACATGTCAAAAGCTAGGTTACTTACTTTTTGACTGATGAAAAATGTTGAAGATATTTTTTAAAAAAATACAAAAAAAATTATTTAAGAAAAATTGATTAAAAGCTCAACGATTAAATAATTAACAGTAATTTGTCGTTGAACGAAAGCTGAAAATATAGATTATTAATAAGATGTCCTGTTAAACAATTAACAGTATTTATCTGTAAAAGTAACTGATAAGCATAACATATGAATTGATAATCGTATACAAGACTTAAAAACGTAAGTCAATACTCAATCAATAGTGATAGGAAGTTTCAAGTAGAGAGATACAGGAACAAATGGGAATCAAGAGGAAAAAAAGAAACAGGAATGGATGCAAAAACAATAAATACAGAACAAAATACAAGATTGATCACATGCAAACAGAGGCATTCAGTAATTAAAATTATACAATGGGGAAGATTTGGAAGCGTGTGTGATCATAATAAGATTTTCCAAATATAAATACATAAAGCAACATACACATATACATACAAACACATATGCATGCAAATACACACATATACATACACGTACAGTGACTGTTAGAAAAAAAACACACACACAAAATATTACAATCTAAATAATAGGAAAAAATGCTATTAATGTATATACAAAACTATGTAAAAGAATATTTGCTCAGAACAAAGGCAGAGAAGGGAGGAGGTAACGCTATATTGTTCTTTTGTAAGCCATTCATGAGTGTATGTCTTTCGGAAGTGAATTTAGTACAAGCAAGTATCAGATGCTTGACCTCCTGGAATGTAACACTGGAGCAAGAATACTGATCAGTAGGCGAAAACCTAAAGCGTTTTATATGGGCTTTTAAGTTTCAATGCCCAGTCAGAAACCGGGTAAGCTTAAAATTAGGTTGAAAGTGTTTAGCCTTTAAACGTCTCTGATTAGAAGGAATAAATTCCTTGGTGAAATGCACATTATTTGATATTTGTGTGATATATACTATTCCACTCAGAAGTAATTTTTTCCTTAAAAAATTCTTTTATAATATCGTTTCGAAATGCTCATAGGAGTCAAATTGCTTAATTTTGTTGATTCTTTTGTAAGCCAGTCAGCACGTTCAGTGCCCTAGATTCCCTTTGACCTCGAGTAAAAGAAAGAAAACTTGTACACCCCTCTTTTTGAAAACAAATTGAGATTAATTTGCGTTTTAACAATTAGTTGATTTTGAGAATTAATGTTATTTAAGGTATATAAAGATGAAAGAAAATCGCTGTAAATTAAGAAATTCGATGAAATGTTTTCGTTATTACAGATCCAAGAGACCTCTTGAGCTAAAGTAATTAAGCCAGATATACCATTTAATTTATAGTTTAAGAACTATGTCCTATGACACACACATCATATTAAACCATGCATTTCAATTAAAAAACAATCATACACATTAGTATTTATATCTCTACATTTTATTAAAAATTGGTCATGATGTCGGGGATGTAAATTAAAAGACAATATCTAGAATGGCTTAATTTTCCAATTATTAAAAAAAATTCTCTTAATTTAACAAAACTTTCTAAAGCTTCAAAGTTAATTATATAATTCAGGAAGATTAGGTAATGAAGGTTTAGTGTAATACAGACATTTTCTGAAATAGTTTCTGATATTCTTTCATTTAACTCACATTTAGAGTAAAGTATCGATAAATATGAATTTATGAATCTTTTTAAGACATAGAGGCAATATTAATTTCTTATATTTGATGTTGCTTTGAACGGAAAAGAATTCTTTACGTTATTTATAAGTGAGATCATCTCCCCCCCCCCCTTAAAATGCAGTTTTTGAAAACTACGCTTCTATTGCATCTAAAAGCAGAATCATATATAAAATTTAAAGAAATTATTGTATTTTCACCCGAACCTTTCAGCCAGTCAACAAGACTTCAGATACACCTGAATTTCTTAGGCAACTTGCCCTTGAAGTTATTAGTAGCATTCCTGATTATGCATTTCTTACCTATACTGATGACAGCAGGAATGAACACTCACATTCTGGCAGTGGTATCTATATTAAGTCCCAAAACTATTCCAGTCACATTAAACAGAGAAACTCTGATGGTTGCTCTGTATTTCACGGTGAACCCATTGCAATTGATACAGGCCTTAAAGAGGCACTCTCAATTCCTGGTTCGAACAGCATCTGGACTTCATCTGACAGTCGTAGTGCCATCCAACATCTTTCTAACTGGCCTAAGGTGAGTGATAACATAGGAGTGGCTATTTTGGAGAAACTAAAACGCCTTTCATCTTCTCGTGAGATCCATCTACAATGGGTTCCTTCACACGTTAACATCGCGGGCAATGATGTTGCTGATGCCCTAGCAAAATATGGCACAGCTCAACCCTTAGGAACTCGGCCCCTCTCACCTATTCAGAACTCCACCTATATTTACAACAAGCCATCACCTATTCCTCCTGCTTTTCACTGGTATGAAACTAAACGCTCTGGCCGTTCTCTTTCCTTTCAATACATTAGGCAGGAACAATTTTATCTCTTTTTCCCGAGTGGCCAAATTCAAACTCTGACTTTTAAAGATGGAGACAAAGTTTGCCTACTTTTGTTAGGTGTTCTGCCTGCCAGGTATCTCCAGAACACATTCTTGACTACTTGGACCTTACAAAACAAGATTTATATGAAGACCCTCTAATGGTGTTGGACTCTTTGAGAGTGAATGAGAACGCGTGGACTTAGCTAGCTTGGCTAGACATTGGAGATGAGCAACAACAAAAAAAAAAAAAAGATATTATTCAAGCATGTTTGTTTTAACAGTTTCAGGTAAATAATTAGAACTTACCGGATAAAGCAAAATGCATCGAAAAATAAAAAAAGACTATTTTAAATAGATCAACATAAATTATAGTAGATTTAATATACTTAAAAAATAAATTTTATAACATTATTAAAATTTGACTATTTGCCTATGCTTCTTCTTTTGAGCACATATATATCTACCATAATAAAGACTCTAATTAATTGTGTCACCATTGGGATGATAAAATGCTAGGCATTTAAGCGTATTTGTACGCTAAATACATTTCATCAATTATAGACAAAACTATTTAACTTTGTTTCCTTTGAAAGTCCAGTTTTATTCGCTCTTTAGATTTTTCAGTAACGTAACAAGAACAAGTGTAGAAAATTCTATAAAAAACTTTTTTTCCTATAAGGTATACAAAAAATTTAAGAAAGCAAATTATGTGCGTTTCATGAGATTAGTTCTTTTAATTTGTGCGCATATAAAAAAGGAAAACATCGCATACTTACGTACTTTTCATTCAAACATATAAAAATGGAAATAAGTATTATTGGAATTATCACATATTTAATCATGGATTAAATAAGTCAATTTTTCAATAATGTTCATCTTATTAAACACAGACAGAATACATAAACAAATTATATTTTATTTTCAATTATTTTTATTTTTATTTATAAATTTATTTAACAAATTAGTGATGCCCTAAATTACATAAAGTTCATTTATTACTTTTCTTTCATTTATTTCTATCTGCCATTTTGCCAATATTTCCTAAGAAGTATCGACTTTTTTATACAATATTATTAAAAATAAAATAGAATATATTGATATCCATTTTCTATTGACATTGTGATCTCTTTAAATTCAAGAACTACATGTTATTTTTACTTACCTCCTAATTAGATATTGGATTAATAGATATCACGCTTCTTATATTGAAATAAAATCAGCTTTATTACAAAGCGTTTTGGTATCTTACAATACAAAAGTAATTTAAATGTATTTTTCACACTATTTGTAAACTCTTCAGATGCATAAACTTAGAATCGATATAAATAGAGTTTCATTTCGATCTTCTAGAGATGTAATCAATTGGAGGCATTGAAAATTAAAAATAAATGCAGAATATTTGAATTTGAATAAACCGAAATAAATTATTAAATTTTTGTATTTAATAAAAAAATATTATTTGAGGGATTCATTTTATACCTTCAAGTAAATCGTTTGATGGGTACGTAATTATATCTTCTGTAATAGTCTCGAAAATATTAAGAATATTAAAACGCCCACGATTCTTAAACAAGTAACAAACTTTCAATTATTATTTCACGTTTCGCGAGTATATTGACATCGTTATAGTATTCTTAATTTTACTTTAATGCATTAATAAATTTAATAAAAATTCATTGTTTTGCTACTGATATTCCTCTACAAATTTTAATTATTCGTAGTACGTTTTTAGATATATGAAATACTGTACATAGAGAAAAAGCATTCGATGGAATTCCAAATTTATTAATATCTTAGAATTAAAAAATAAATTTTAAATCAGGCAGAACGTTTCAGGTATATTTTAAATTATTTATAGCGAAAAAGTATATTAAAATTTAAATTATGCATATAAAGAAATATACTAGTTAATTCAAAAAATGTATATATTTTTTTTAAATTTCAGCAATGGAATATTAGAAAGGAAGTCTAAATGTTATAAACTATTTAAAAGATCTAATTAGAAATTTTAAAATACAGGGAAAATTGCTTAACAAAAAACTGAAATATTTTTTTTCATGTTAAAAGAATTTCGTGTTAAATTATATTAAAAAAAACATCTAAACCTAACTCTTTTTTTAAAATTTTTTATACAATTTTAAAATAACACGGTATTCGAATCTAACGATTTTTTTTATACGAATGTTTTGTTCTAGCATGAATTTTAAAAAAGAATTGGAGAATTCGTACCCTTAAGAGGCGGACCATTTGATCGAGTTTATGTCAGTTTATCATATAAAAAAAGTCGATAATGATGAAGTCAAAAGTGAAATTAAGCGATTAACAGCTGATTTATTTAACGAGGGCTTAAAATTTGCTGCAATGATGGAATATTTTCTTACTCATGATCCTGACATAAAGCGTTCATTAAAATGTATATGTAATCATAAGTTTTGTGTAGCAGAATATCAAGTATTATAAAGCCATTTGAGAAACCAAATTTTTTTAATCAACAAAAATAAAATAAAATAAAAACTCCAAGGCTGTTAATAACGAACAAAATTTTGCGTTTGAATCAAAATCAACAGTTCTGCTAGACATATCTGACACAGCTAACGATAACAGTTTCTTTGATCCAGTTCGTAATAAACGTTAACGCTTGTTATCAAATAACGATGAATAGTTATTAGTAGTTAGTAGATTCATTCCTAATTTCAATCTGAGTTTTTATATGTTGTATGTACTTATAGATTATAAGTTTTCACTGTACACTTTTTTTTGTAATAAAATAAATAGTTTTGTTTTATAAATATCTTACAGGATTTCATTAATTACTTTTTTGCATGGTTTTTCGGGAAATTATTTTGATATTCTTCGACTTACGCGATTTTTAAAATTGCAGAACATATCCCAAAATTTACCATATGTCTCATACATTTCTTACACGATATTTTTTGCACGTTCTTCTAAAGAATGTATCTACACAGTAAAAAAAGAGTTGGATGTATCAACAGAATCAACTTTGTTAGAGTTGATTTTACTTACGTACACATGTATATCGTAGTATTAAAATCAAATAAACAAAAATATTCTCAAGAACTTAAAGGAATTTAATACAATTCAAAGTTTTTGAAAAGCAAAACATTGATTGAGTTTTTTGGGAGGGAAATGATGTTTTTTCTTTCCTTTGTTTTTTTAGTGTCAAATTGCCAACAAATTGTTCGATATCGTCCATTTTGTTAATCATTTCACCATTAGATTGTGCGTCTAAGTAACAACAACTATTTTTCACGACGTTCCTTATTTTGGATGATGTGGGTACAGGAGCTGCATTATTCATTTCATTTCATTGTAGAAATCTGCATCAATGATATTTTTTGACAATCCAAAATGCCTTTGTCTGCCATAATTGTGACTGTACACACATTGTCATCGTCTACTTCAGTGAATTCTTCGGATATACCACAGGACAGTCTAATCCATCAGGTGCTTTTCGTATTTTATTTATTCCCAGAAGGGTAATCTTTTCGTTTCATCTTAAGAGAAAAAAAATGTGTGAAAATACATAGTAGTTTGTTAAGACCACTGCGTTATTCCGTGTAAACCGATATTTCGTCTTAACCGTTTTCCCGTTAACCCATTTTATCACCCTGTCCTATCAAGAGGACAGCTGAAAAATATCATATGGAAATAATTATTTGTATTTTGTGAATATTTTGATAGTTTAAACATGTAGGGATATGTATTACTTCTTCCATCATGAGTTAAGTGCCTTCTGGAAATTTTGCTTATTCATTGTATTTGTGGGCGCAGTTTCTATCATCTGTTTGGGTTGCAGGATTCTCTTTTAGTTTCTTTGGACACTTGGCTGGGAATTTTATATGGGATAGTACTCTTTCGTTATGATCCCGGGGTTAAATAGAGCGATATTATTCTTAGGTAAGTTTTAGCAAATTATTTTTAACTGCCCTCTAAATAGGATAGTGGGGCGATACTCATGCAAATGAAGCATTCTTTCTGTCTTTATAACAAAGAGTAAAATATTAATAATAATAATTTCGCTTCTAGTGCTTCACACCTGCTTAGTTATGTCAATTCAAAGGTTTTAGAAGTATTAGAGTTAGGAGGAAGTATTAGAAGGAAGCATTAAAATTATTAAATTGTTCCTAGATTTTAGATTCAGATGAAAGTGATATTGAAATCGCTGTGTTATCAGCAGATGCCGATGAACTAACTGACGAAGATGAAGAAAATGAGAATGAATTAAATACTGGTGAGACTATTGTATAACATGTTCTTCGGTCTTTCGCGGTTAGAACTGTGTGGTGATAGGTTCCATCCTGAACCACCGACAAGCTCTAGTGTTTCGACAACAAAGAGCAGAAAAAAAGCTAAAAGACAGTCATTTTGGATAAAGAATAAATCACCGCGTTATACAAAATGGGAAACACATGCATAATCAACTGCAAATGACTTGCTCAAGCAGGTGGAAACTGCATTGAAAGATAAATATCCATCAGAGCTTATTAAGCAGTTTTATTCCAGTGAAGTTTACGATCTCATTGTAAAAGAAACGATGTGATATGCAGCAAATGTAAAATACAGACACTTTTTTACCACTGTTAACGAAATGCGTATGTCTATAGGAATTTTCCTTTATATATATATAACTGGTTATTATTAAAATACCTATGAACGTGAACTACTGCTGAAGATCTTGACATTACCCTTGTGAAAAATGTCATGTCACGAAACTGCTTCCAAAAGTTTAAATCTTATTTACACATTGAGGACAATGGAGCTATAGAGTCAGTATGCCCAGGGTTGATCCTTCAAAGTAAAGCATTTGGTTGCCATACTCAATAATAATTGTATGAAGTTTGGACACTCTTCTGAAAATATAAGCATTGATGA
>BMAO01027478.1:0-34263 GCA_019973975.1 Trichonephila clavata | reverse complement strand
TAGTCTTTGAGTTACTCTATTAGTTAGACAAGAGATTAACAATACTCATTTTGAATATCTATTTTTAATTCAGAGCACTGATTCAGGGCATTGCATTTCCGAATCTCTTCGTCATAATTTTAGTTTCATTTTTAACGGTTCTGTGGATACCGTCATTATCAAAATGAAAGACATACTTCAAAAAAGGAAAAAAATTCATATATCTGCAAAAAATTTTGTAACTACTCTATCATATAAATATGATGAAAACCGTAAAGAGAGAGTATTTTTAAATAAATCAGGATTTGTGTCTGATGGCTAAGGTATCCGACTTCCCTAAAATTGTGCATTTTGCCAAATATTGCCAATCGTTTATGATTTTATTTTGTAGGCTATCTTATTAGCTTTATAAAAATACCAACTTTATTATTTTCCGTTCATTAAACAAAAACTACAAGTGTTTTAGTAAAATCAGATGTCATTGCTTTAAGCAAGATGTCATATTTGAAAACGCGGTTTACTCGAAATGTGTTTTTTTTAATACTCAAACGGGGCCAGCGATTGTTAAATTCGTTTTGAAAATAATTAGCTGAAATGTTTTGTGTTGTTCTGCATAATAGTAGAAGTGTTTTAACCTTCAAATTTATCAATCACTGCTTTATTACAAACTTTACAGTCCCTTATGTTAATAGAATCAAGGTTTTTTAAGCAATTTCATATAATAACAAAGATAAAGTGCTCTAGTTTTTAAAAAAATTAAAATATCTCTTACCCTGAAAGTCATTTCAAAAATGCATAACATAGCAACACATCAGAATTGAAAATTTGAAAATCTATTCATAAATTATTGATGCTGAATTGGCCACATTTATATCATTTTTGTCAATTTTTATCCCATTTTAGTAATAATAATTTATTTTTCTTTTCTTAATTTTAACATTTTTCTCTTAAAATGTACTAAACAAATCTAAAACCAACAAAAAAATCCCTATATCTCCATTTTTTTTTAAGAAAAAGTTGTCGCAAGTAGTCGGATATCTTAAATTGCCTTAATTTATGTTTTGAAACCGATTGAAATGTTTGTCCTACAGATCAACTGAAACGTAAATTCGGATGGCATAGAATGATGAAGTTTCGTTTCGTGTCCTCAATATTTCTTGCCAAATTGTCTCCTAATTTTTAGATAAATTATTAACAATCACACGCAATGATGTTTACAGATGCCCTCCTAAAAAACACGCTTGAAGACAACTCATGGGAATGAGGAGTGGCTCTTTTTGTTGAAAAACGTACCGTGGAGATTTCGCTCTGAAGAACCAATAACAGTTAATTGTAGAGCTTTCTTCTTATAGCTCTGTTCTGCAATTATGCCATGGTTGACTTTAGCTTAATATTCCATCTACCAATTACAATTGAACATTAGAGCACCACTTAGATCCTTATACGTCCGAATTATAATATATGTTTCGTTCTAATGCCTACAGATACATCTCTATAAATATCATGGCAAAACTAGGAAACTAGAATATTCACTTAAAACTCTACCCATTCTCAGTCCGAGGTGTTAATAGCTGATGAAACATGGTACCATAATGGGACTTGGAGTTGTACTTGCGTGAAGGGTGAAAACATAAGTGTGTATTTAGATTAGAGAAGAAGCGAAATTTGGAGACTATTTATATCTCCTTCACAATCTACTTTGAAAAAACTAATTACCTTAAAAGATCATGGTTCTATTTATAAAAAGAAATCTTTGTTTGAATGGTTTTCACAATTTTTTGGTTACCCTCTGATCTATATTTTTTTTATGTAAAACAGTTTTTTTGTTTGGAATGCCACAAAAAGCTAACCATTTAACTCTTTACAGAAACATTGAAATATTCATAACCGTGTGATTTTAAAATTATACTCCTCCTACAATAATTGAAGCACACCCATGACATTTGATTTACTGATATGCCAAACTTTGTAAAATAAAAAAATGATATGAATTTTGTGATAACATGAATGGTTTTTGTAAAAAAGAATTTGAAAAATTCCTTGAAAATTGCATAAATTCTGCATTTAACTACTTTAAAAATAATAAACATTCCTTTGATTCAAAAATGTCTATCAACTTTTGTTATATATGTCTTAATGACAATAAGTAAAAAAAAATTAAAGCATTTGGCGCAACCAAAAAATGCCTTAGCATTTTAAATGATAAGAAGATAGTCATTTTTCATTCTGAAATAAATCAGCTTACAATTTTTACTTTTCCACTAAGATGTGAATCGATATAAATATATATAAAATTGCCATAACTGTTTTTAACTAAATGATTTCATGTATCTTATGAGTTCTATAGAAAAGCATATAAAAATAAAATTTAGTCTAAGAAAACCTTTGATTTGATATTTTGTTTGATTGTTCTCAATTGAACATACAGCACTGTGTGTCCTTATTCTTTTTTATAAAATAGAAAGAATAGCATTATCATTTACAACATAAGAAGAAATATATTTTTCTGTTTCTTTAAGAAAAATATATAATTTAATTTAATAAAAATTCCATTTTTTTTTTGCATAAAATAATTAGTGTTATTTTTTCTAAATTCTGTTTTATATTATCCAAAACGTTTTTTTTTTCAAAAAAATACTGTAAATATTTTCTAATTAATAATTTTTATTAAGATGTATACAAAAGTTATAATACTTTCAAATTGATATTTGTTTAGTATTTCTGAAGAATAATGTAACACGTCACGTTTAATATTTCGTATTTATTGTTACGATACGTTATCTTGCATAATCCAGAAAGTGAAAAGAAATAATTTTTAAAATGCTTAGAAACCATTTTTTGAATAATGACAGATGTTTAAGTAGGAATTCAATTAAGTTTCAACTTGACTGATTATATTTTAATTTTAATTACTTGGTTCAAATTCTTTTCTCTCGAACCTATTTAAATATTTTTTTTGGCATTGCACAAAACATAAAACGAGTTGACAGTTTCCTCTTAGAATTGAAGAATGTAAACCATTTAGTGTAAGTCAGTTTTCCTCAATATCGAACTTTTACACTTTTTAACTCATTAAAGACAAATATTGAACAGAAAAAAGCAGAAAAATGCTTTAAAATACACTTTACCTAGAATCAGTTGAGGATAAATTTTAGAGACAGGATTCTAAAGGCATTTTATATTAATATTTACATTTCAAAATTCCTGATGAAAAAATGATAAATGTTTACGCATATATTCTACAGATATCATATTAGTAAAAAATATATGTATTTGTATTAATAAGATGAATGTTTTTTTTAATAAGAAAAATGAAAAAAAATATTCAATTATTTTCAATAATAATGAATTTTAAGAAATGATTCCGTGTTTAAAAAACTTTCTCCAATGAAACTAACTTGTTTAGTTTAAGATATTTCTCAAAGCAATCCTTGAAAAAGTTACTACAAAATGTTTATTTCCTTAAATCTTTAAATATTTAAATATAAAAGAGAAAGAAATTCATTAAATTTATTTTTAATATATATATATTATATATATTATAATATATATATATATATAATATTGATGTAGGAGAAATGAAAATTGTTGAGAAATTGGAATACCGTTCATCGATTTCATTTTTAATAGGATAATTTGGGGTGAGTTTTTTTTTTTTTTTTTGATGATTTATGTAATCTGTTTTGGTGTTGTTAAGTATTTAATTTTTGAATATACTACATTCTTCATTTGAATTTTCAAACTTTTAAGGTTTTTTCATTCTCTACAACCATTTCAAGGATCGGTGCATATTCTTTGATTTTTTTATGATTGTTTTATTATGCACTAAGTTGTTTTAGCATTTTAACATTCTTATGTTATATCTTTCAGAATGCAATGGCGAATAGTTTAATTTTTTTAGGTATTGAAAAGAGAAATATTTTTTTAATTTTAAATTTTTAAATAAAATTTTTTAAATTTTAAATTTTTAAATTTTACATTTTTGAGAATTTGGATATTTCCAGATTGTTTACCAAGTTGCAATAGGGGAAGGTTGGAGCCATCAAAAAGTTTAACCCCTCTTATCGTCCTAAGTCGAGGTTGCACTTGGATATTTTATAATTTTTATCTTATACAATTTTAATTTCGCTTGAAAATGTTGATCTTCATTATTTTTATTCCCATTGAAGTTTTGAAATGTGATGTCTACTCTAGGTTTAATCTGAATTCGAGTATTTGCTTTGTTATATTTGTGTGTGAGGTATTTTAAATATATTAAAATATATATATATATTAGTGAAATATAGTAAAAAGTACATTAGCCACAGTAGTACTATAGCAAACTCCAGGCCTTAGAAACCAGGATTGCAGGTTTAAACAAAGTTTTGCAATATATATATATATATAAGAGAGAGAGAGAGAAAGGGACACTTAAGTTAAGGCTGATGAATAAGTTAGCTGTATCTCAAGTGAACGCATGCATATTAGTATATTTTGTTAAATCACTTTACACTGGAAATGCATTTTTGATTATATTTTTATAGTAAAAGTAGAAACATTTATTTAAAAGATGTTTTTATATTCAACGATTTTTCTTTAAAATGTAATCCCATGCTGAAAAGGCATTGAAAGTATGCTTTAAATTTTTTAAAATTATTTCATAATCCTTTCATTATGATTATTATTTTTGTAATATTTAAGTGTATTTTATGTATATTTAGTTCTTCCATAATTTTAAACGAATATTTTACTATAAATTTCGAAAGATTTTTTAAAATATATTTTTAGAAAATTTTCTAAATTTATGTGATTTAATATTTGTAACAAAAAAAAATAAAATCTATTTTTTCTTAGGGACATTTGAATTTTACAAAATGATAAACAAATTTGAAAGTAATAAAATGTAAGATTAACAGCAAATATGTTTGGGAAATTTTTATTACGAAAATTTATATGCTATTATTTTAAATGAGAGTAGAAAAGTGACTCACTAACTATTCGCGAAGTCTGCTGAACTATTAGTCCTACAAAATGTTTCTTTTGTTGAGTATAGAGCCGTTGAAAAGATTTTTTTTAAAAATTGACTGTCAAAGGTTTAAGAGGGGTTAAGGAACCATTATATTTCTCATTCTCATTTTTAAACTACTAGACTTTCAGATTTGAGATTTGGCAAGAATGTATTTTTGTTGAGTAGAAATCCGCTAATACAGTTTTCAATTGGGTTGCTTATGCTTACGGGTTGACCATTTTTGGCAAGCAATATTATTATCATTGTTATTATTATTTTGCTGTTGAGTAGAGATCCGCTAATACAGGTTTCAATTGGGTTGCTTATGCTTACGGGTTGATCATTTTTGGTAAGCAATAGTATTACCATTATTATTATTATTTTGCTGTTGAGTAGAAATCCGCCAAAACGGGTTCTGAGAAATTCCTCCGGGAATGGTGTTTGGGGAGTAAAATTATTTTTATTTTCGTTTGTGAATTTAACAATTCCTTTTCTTATTAGATCAATACTCTAAAAACAGTACACAGCCATACAACGCTGTAAAATATTCGAATGAAGTGAGAGGGTAATGGCTAGTGTATATATAAAACAAATATTTCATGAAAGAGATATTGAATTTATATATATATTATTTAGAAAATACCTGATTTATATATAAATTACATGAATATCAGGAATAAACTATAAATACGCAGGAAACCATTCTCCTAAACTGGATGACACAAACCTCTCCTTCCCCATATTTACCCAATAAGAATTTACTATGATTAAGTCTCATATGTTTAGTTTTTAATTAGTAAATATGAATATTTCGTACATTAGATGGAAATGTGTGCAAGCATCTATACCTGCCCTTTATGACTTAGTCGACAGGACATTCAGAGAATGAGACATGTATCGATAATATAAACATGCCATTCAATCAAATATGTTCATCCGGATGGCGATTCACGCTTTCGCAGTCGTATCATAGGCATTTCCATATCGTATTAAACAGATAACTCTGAGGCAAAATAATCATAAATTAAAATGTGAAGTCATATTGAACTATGATTGTTCCTAAGCACTACGAAATGATCCCAAATTACTAATCATTTCCTGAACCACTCTACTGATCATTGTTATGTATATTGGAAAGAAGATAATTTCGAATAAAAATACTGTATAATTTTTTTCTTTCCTATTTATGCTTCATTAAAAATTAATTTTCTTTGTTGATAATTTTTAAAAGGTGATCAAATGTGGCTACGTGAAATAACATAAATTTCAGAATAAAAAACACATATTCTTTTTAACTATTTATATTAAGTTAATTTTTAATGCCAGTGTACATTTAAATTGAGGGTTTTAATACAAAATACTGAATGGGTTAAAGATATAAAAAAAAATATTATGTGGAAACTCAAATGCTTTAATGTGAGATTATACATCATATCACAGTTTTAGACTTTTTCTTTATTTTAAGACGATAAGCTTAATAATTATTCAGTTCAAATCAATAGCTTTGAATGAAAAGTCATACCGAAGCACCTATACATTAAATATTTTTTCTTCTTACTTATTATTTACTAACCTAATGAAATTTGTAGCAGTGTGTTCAAAATAACATTTTTAGAAGCTGTTGAATTATTCATAACATTTTTACTTTAAATCTCACTTTCCAAAGGGGTGGAAGAAAAACAAGCAAAATTTAATTCGAAACTTTATTAATGATACACATATCATTATAAGCACATAACTTCAGCTACAGCTAGCTAACTTAGAAATCCCAGTTTCATCATTGCGTAAGGTACCGGTAATATTAATGTACCGTTACATTATTCAATGTGGAAGGCTCATGTGTTTGTTTGGTTTTTAAATTGATAGTTGAAGTAAAAAAAAAATTAGTCTTTTAGCTCTTACAGCATTCTTTATTCACAGTCCAACCGCTATAAAGGTCGGTGATACCAGAATAAGAAAAATAATATTGTTAAACTACTTGAATACCAGAGTAAAATTTGAACAATGACTCTATTTGCTTGTTCATTTTTCACCTACGATTGAAATTACTATATAAATAATGTGTTCCGAACAACTTACTTTCTAACAGTGATGTTGTTGTGAATCTGATGCACAATGCATGTTTTCTGTAATTAAATGTAGTAATCGTACCGCAATACAGCGTTTTTCAGTATCCCCTAAATTAAAAGACATAAGGATTATATATATATACAAGGGGTGATCAAATGAAAAGGTACGAAACGACATAAAAATGAAACAGTTAAATATTTGCATATTCCGCCAAGGGAGAATGTAGCGAGACATCTCGGGATGCCATTGGAGACTCTGACTGGGATCGGATCATGCGCGGGTGCCCGCATGCGCAGGAGAGAGCAAAGGCTCTTATAAAAAGCGGCGTCCAAATGATGCGAGCACAGAATTACTCGAGCACAGAAAAAGCATTAACTCCGATGTGTACTGTGAGACACTCGACGCCTACGCAGGTCCATCAAGAACAAAAGACCGGGCTGCTCACGGAGGGTGTGGTTCTGCTCCATGATAACGCGCGTCCACACGTCTCCAGAGTCACACAAAGGGAACTGGACAAGTTCCAATGGGAGACGTTGGACCATCCGTCCTACAGTCCGGACATGTCACCCTGCGATTTCCATGTGTTTGGTCCACTGAAGAAACACCTGAAAGGAAAGCGCTTCAACTCGGACGACGTACTCAAGGACACTGTGAAGGACTGGGTCTCGTCACATCCACAAGAATTCTGGGAACAAGGAATCATGCGGCTTGTTCATCAGTGGGATCGTTGTTCTCAGGCCTATGGTGTATATTTTGAATAAAGTCTATATTTGTACCCACCGTGTCGTTTCGTACCTTTTCATTTGATCACCCCTTGTATGTATGTATATATATATATAATATATATATATATATATATAATATTATATATATATATGGTCAGTTTATAATGGTAACTAGCCATTGAAAAAGGGTGATAACTCTATCATTCTGGAATATAATGCTTTGGATATTTATTATGTACTTGTAATGTGCAAAATTATGTTTTGCAATAAATTGTTTCTACTCAAAAGTATGTATTGTAGAGTTAGAATAAGTTACTTAAGTAATAAAAGTTTCAATCAATTAACATTGTTGGTACAATCTTTTTCATCAAAAAAGAATGTACCAACTATAAATTCTACCGTTAATTTGCACCGCACAGGGATAGTTTTCAGAATTAATGTTTTGCGAATGAATTACCCGCGTTGAGTACTGACAGAACATTCAAAATACAAATGGACTCTCTACCTCTACAAATATTCCATAGGCTACAAATATCTTTTCTATCTAGGTAGAGTTAATTCTAGGATAGAATTTTCTAGTAATGGCGAGTTATTAAGGACGCACAATTTTGATTGGATAACATTGAATAAAATTTTATAATCCCTCAAAACCGGTATTTCCTGCAATTCGGGAATGTCTCTGTGGTATTGAATATTCCTATATATGTGTTCATTTTTTTCTGTGAAGCTACAACCTCTGGTTTAGCTGGTGAAGAATAAATTTTCTGTAAGATTTCATGTTGCATTCATTGCACGATAATTCCCAATACATAAATCATCTTTTGTAGACATTTTCCAGAATCTTTTCTGGAAATGTTCATGTTGTCCATTAATGTCTTGAACTTCTTCTGAACAATGGTCAAACAGACTTCTTATCAAATAGCTTCGTATGCAGAGCCTTTTCATTTTTGCTAGTCATGATGAGATTCTGAGATGCAGAATAATGGTAATAGAAATTCACGTATGTTTTTCTAACAAATGTAAAGTATAAAGAACGTTTTATGCATACATCATGCATTTAATTTGCCTATTATTGGATGAATAGTTCCATTTATTGTTAAAACGGTTCTTTAGTCAGCCAGTCTTTTTTCTTCACATATGTCCAGCTCAATTTACAGATCACTGTTACCAGAGCATCTATTGTTATAAGATAGAAAGTGAGTCTTTTTTTTAACTGTAATCTCAGTATATATATACTTCAGCAAACTTTTAATTTTTTTTTCCTTATTATAACATAAAGAATTAATTTCTCTATTCATTTGGTCTTGGAATTATATTGGTCTATAATAAGTCTTTTGTAGTTCAGTTGTGTAAGAAATACTTTTTACACACGATAAATATATTTTAATGTAATTTGAAAGGTTTGAAACAAAATCTTTTCACTTATGTTTTTATCCAAAAAGAAACGTCAATAACTTGAAGACGGTGATTAAAAATAATAATATCCGAAAAGCTAATCCTGTAAAACATTTTATCAGAGAGAAGGAAAAGTCAGATGAATTTACCAATTATGCATAATTTCTTTATTTTTCATTTATTTCCCTTTACATAAACTTACTATATTCAGAAAAATAACTCTTCAAAAATAAATGCATTTTTTCAACAATACACGAAAAAAAAATATTATTATTACCTTATCTCAATAATATTTGACTAGTCTACTAATTTACTTTATTATTATAAATCAGGGCAGGAATAAAATAAATTAATTGCCCAAATCGGAGTATGTAACTTAGATAAAAAAAAATACAAAATTGTTATAATTCCTAGAAGGAGATAAAATTATCTCGACTAAGAGCAGATAAAAAATAAGACTTTTATCAACTAACAACCGCAAACACCGCAAAAGAATTTTTTGGATAAAGAAAACATTTTTCCTTCTAACGAGAACTTGTTCCAGGAGAATAGTTTCGAGTACATGTGGTTTCTTAAATTGGGTGTTTACTTCCAGAAATTAAGTTTAAGATAAGAATAAAAGGCTTAAGAGAAATTTAACAATTCAGTTACTCACTGGAATGTTTTTTTCCGTTAATATTTCATTCGATAAGTTCGTGATACAGTAATCGCCATACTTGTATGTTGTGACCAAGTGTGTAATTTTGTATGCTGTGCAATTTCGGAAAATAATTGATTTACGAAATACGAGTATGTTTCTTTTTTAATTTAACTTGTTTTATTATCTTCTATATGCTTCATTACTTAAAAATACTTCTTTATTTCTTTTTGGAAATCGAGAGGAAATGAATATGTTTGAAATATTACAGTCATAACAATTAAAAACCTCGATATAGATCAAATTACGTTTTTTTATATAATTTTATCTTAATATAAGGACATTGAGCATCTTCTATGTTCAAGTGCATTGCAAGCAAGATATCGCGTGAATCAGCCCTTTCCTACATACATTTACCAGTCAAAGCCGGGACATATATAATAAAAAAAAATTTTCCGGCATAAAAGAAGCGTTAGCTTCTTTTAGATATAACGTAAGTGTTTCAGTGAAAAGCTTCAACTGCTCAGTAAGGTACGTATAAGTCATTAAAACATTCTTTTACTAGGAATTACAACAACAACAAAAAAATAGTAAAAAAAATTAAGGTCTGATATTTTTGTAATGAAGAAATATGAATACATCTGCCAAAATATAGTTTTAAATCCTTTAATGAGAAATGAAATGAAACTTGAGTTTCAAAATATGATTAGTATAGGAAGTTAAAATTTAGATACAAAGTAAGGATAGAATTTTAAGTAAAGTTTAAGTAATCACACAAACATATGTATGTACTCTTATAAACTGTCTAGTTAGATTTCTATTTTGGCATTGCTTGCTTTAAATTTATTACAATTTAGCAAAATTTTAAATTTATTGCCAGTATTTAAGCAAGTTAAATACGCATGTGCACTATATATATATAATATAATATAATATATAGTGTACAGTGGTGGCAAAAAGTCCTGAACACACTCATTTTTTAGCGTAATTTTTGTGTTTGACTTCATTTTCGTTGTGAAATGATCGCACTATCTTAAATATTGTTATTGATTTTAATGCATTTTTTTATGCTGATTTCAATCTACTACCAGTTTCTTAATGATAAAATATTTTTTGTAGTAAAGCTGCCTGAACACAATAATGTGGAATATGTGCAGAATAAAACAATATAGAATAACATAATATGCAAAGAAAAATAATACGAAAATTGACAAATACGGTATATTTAATAAGCGTTTTGAAAATTACATTGTTGTCACATGTTAGAAAATCAATATTTATGGGCCAGCCGTTTGCTTTAATTACGGCTCTACATCTTTTTGGCATGGAATGCACCAATTTCAAAAGAAGATCTTTCGTGACGATATGGTTGAAGGAAAATATTAAAGCTTCTATTAATTCACGTTTGTTTGAAGGTTTTTCTTTGAAATTTCATAACCAATTTTAAACCATAAGTTGTCTTTCGGATTAAGGTCGGGAGACTGTCCTGGCCAGTACATTCTATTCACAGTATGGTCTTTCAACCATTTCTGGACTACCTTTGCACGATGACAATGGGCATTATCGTCCTGAAAAATCCATGACTGATTCCCAAAAAAGATCTCTCGCAGTTGGTAGCAATTTATTTTGTAATATTTTAATGTAATCCATGGCTTTCACTGATCCGCTAACGATGTGAAGTCTTCCAACACCATGAGAAGACATACAACCCCATACCATCACTTTTGTCGGGTACTTTACTGTGGGCTTCAGACACTGAGGGCTGAATTCCTCATGAGTGTGTCGTCTTACATAGGTACTACTTTGGTTGCCAGAAATACAAAACTGACTCCTCGTCACTAAATATTACCTTTTCCCAGTCTTTAATAGTCCATAATGAATGTTCCCTTGCCCACATCCTTCGCCTCTTGCGTTGAAATTCAGTCAGTAATGGTTTGGGCGCGCTTTACAGCCTCGTAACCCAATTTCCAGCAGTCTTCCTCTAACAGTTCTTGGACACACACTCACATTTGATATCAAAGTCCCTTGTTTCAAAATTTGCGAGGAATTAAGCTTTCTGTTTGAAAGTGAAATTCTGTGCAATAACCTGTCTTCACGTAAAGATGTTTTTCTTGGTCGTCCTGATCGCCCCCTGTCCGCAATAAAATTTGTTTCAGAAAATCTTTTCAAAGTTCTCACAACAGTAGAAATGCCACATGGTACTTTAGCAGCTTTAATATTTTCCTTCAACCATATTGTCACGAAAGATCTTCTTTTGAAATTGGTGCATTCCATGCCAAAAAGATGTAGAGCCGTAATTAAAGCAAACGCTGGCCCATAAATATGATTTTCTAACATCTGACAACAATGTAATTTTCAAAATGCTTATTAAATATACCGTATTTGTAGATTTTCGTGTTATTTTTCTTTGCATATTATGTTATTCTATATTTTTATTCTGCACATATTTCACATTATTCTGTTCAGGCAGCTTTACTAACAAAATATTTTATCATTAAGAAACTAGTAGTAGATTTGAAATCAGCAAAAAAAATACATTAAAATCAATAACAATATGTAAATAGTCGATAATTTCACAACGAAAATGAAGTCAAACACAAAAATTACGCTAAAAAATGAGTGTGTTAGGACTTTTTGCCACACTGTATAAAGGAGAAAAGCGACTGACTGATTGACTCACTCACTCACTGACTAATCACGATATCTCCGAAACTATTGAACCTACAGACTTGAAATTTGGTAGACATGTTCCTTTCATGAAATACAGATCAGCTAAGAACGCATTTTACAAAAATCGAACAGCAAGGGGCGTTACGGGAGTTAAGGTGTGTTATAAATAATTGTTTCCATTTTTACACTACTCAATGTACAATCTTGAAATTGGGTAAGCAGATTCCTTTCATAAAGTAGAGATCCACTACAAAATGGGTTTTGAGAAAATAGCCCCCCAAGGTGGCGTTGCAGGTGAATAAGAGATACATATTTTCGTTTTTAAAGTACTTGACCAACTGGCTTGAAAATTGATAGGCATAGTTCTTTCAAGGAGTTAATATCGACTATAAAATGGGTTTTGGGAAAATTAACCCCAAGGGATGTTGAGGGGGGGGGGTTAAGGGCGTAAAAGTTAAATAGTTTCGTTTTAAAAGTACTTGACCTACTGGTTTGAAAATAGTTAGGTATAGTTTTTTCATGGAGTTAACATCCGCTGCAACATGTGTTTTGGGAAAACAGACCCCCCAAGTGGAGTTGCGGGGGCTCAAGTGGGGTTAAAGATAATTATTCCCATTTTTAAACTATTAGACGTTCAGTCTTGAAATTTGGTAAGCATATCCCTTTCGTTGTGTACAGAACCTCTATAAAATGGGTCTCGCGATAATTAACCTCCAAGTTACATTTTGGGGATTAAGGGGCGTAATATATAAATATTTCCGTTTTTAAACTATTCGATCTAGCTGCTTGAAAACTTGTAGGTATGTTCCTTTCATGGAATAGAGTTCCTCAAACAAAGAGTAAAACAAAACTGGACACCCAAGGAGGGTTGCGAGGGTGAAGAGGAGTTATAGGAAAATAATCCTATTTTAGAATTGTTAGACCTGTGTACTTGAAATTTGTTAAGCATGTTCCTTTTGTTGAATAGGTATCCGCTAAGAATGCATTTGACGGAATCAACTCCTGGGGAGCAAGAGGTTACAGGGCGTGTTGACAAAAATTTCTTTTTCGAACGACAAGAACTATAATAATGGAATTTGGTTACGTTTTTACTTTTGTTGAATTGAAATCCGCTAAGAACGGTTTTGAGAGAACGAATCTCAACGAAATTATCAGGGATAGTAAAAATTTTACTCTATTAGATTTAGATTTGAAATTTGGCTTCCATGTTTATTTTATGGAGTAGAGATCCGTCTAAAATTGGTTTTGAGGAAATCCCCTTTGTTATAGGGTTACGAAAGTGTAAACATCATTCTATACTCAATTTTAGAGAATATTAGGTAATACAAATTAGTTCTGTCCTTATTTTTTATCCAGAGGCCAGAGTTACAGGTATAAGAATATATTTTCAATACAATAGAATTCGTAATGCTAGGACTTAGATATCAATATTATATATATATAAACAGATACATTTATAAAACATCATAAAATACCCAGCGAAGCGGGAGGGTAGCGGCTAGTATATATATATATATATATATATATATATATATATATATATATATATATAGTGCGAACGAGATGCACTCAAAGAATTTCGGGAAATAGATTAAGGAATTTTTAAAAGAAAATCCCATTTCAGGAAAAACATGAAGTTTAGTAGAATTTATGACCAAAATGGAATAAAGAAACAATATTATCATATTTCACTTTGTAATCAAACGGCCACATTAAGTAAAGGTAAAAGAGAAAAAACAACATTTCAGTTTGCAGAAACAAAATAGATTAGTAATAAATTGCACCACAAGAGAAGATGTCAACCATGTCCAGGACGATGTAAGGAAAGTTTCTATAAATGACCACACTCATTCATCTGCAAATTTTCAAGGCAATGGATAGTGTGTCTAACATCAGATCGTAACTGATCAGTTGTGAGGCTCCGCACATGAAGCGTTATGAAGTTCTTCAAGTCGTTCAAAGTTGCAACACATCCAAGATACTTCAGACTTTATAAATAGCCTCCTAACCAGAAATCACACAGAGTTAGATCTGGCGAACGTGGTTACCATGTATTAGGAAAGGAGTGACTCACAATGCGTTCCTCTATGAAGTTTTGGAGCAATAGCACCTTCACGGACCAATGTATATGTGTGGGACGCTCCATCGTGCATGAAAATCGTCAATATAAAGATCCGTCTTTGATGTAGTTGGGGCACAAGAAATGACTGAAGCATGCCATGGTACCAAATGCCTGTAACGGAAAATGTGACAGGCCCATGTTCACTGATTTCTTCAAAGAAGAATAGCCCAAGGGTGAATATCACCCCAGACATCGACTTTTGGAGAATCTAGGGGAATTTCTGAGTGGATTCATGGATTTTCCTTACTCTAAATGCTGCAATTCGGTATATTGACTATCTCATGGAGGTGGAAATAAGCCTCGTTGCTCCACAGAATACAAGACTATGACAGATCAACAGTCATTCTGTTGATAAAACTGAATGCAAATGAGAGACATTGTGGGTTGTCCCGAATGAAAAACTTTCTTTTATTTCTCGTAAAGATATCTAAATAAGACAAATAAATGCAAAAGCTCATTCGTACCAGCGAACACACACTGGTTAGCTACATGAGTTCGCTTAGTGACGGACCTCATAATTTTGAACCATGGTAAAGTGGCAAGCTCGCGCGTACCATATTTCACCAAAATGTATATATACTTAAAATACACACATTAAAAAGATTCAACAAAAGTGTTCTCTAGGTAAGGATAGTTGCACACTAAATGGAATGGAATTATTTAGTAGTGATCAATTCGTATAATTAGAAGGATCGAGTATTTTTCTTTGTAATATACGAATAGAATCGTAGGTTCCCCAATCATGCGAAAAAGTTCCATATAATTCCCAAACTTAAAAAAAAAATATATCCACGCAAATAGATAATTTTTTATTTTTCTTCCCAATAAAGTATATAATGAATGTAAAAAATAAATGGTTTGTCCCAGGCGTCGACAAATGCAACTTGCGAGCCGCATGCGGTTCTTAGTACAGATGATAGCGGCTCTTCGGATTTTTAGCTATAATAATCACTAAAAAAATTTATACCTAAAAAAAGTTTTTTTTTTACTTTATAATTATCCGTTGAAAAGATTTATCTTATTTGCGCCTACAATTAAACATTTTGCTATATTTTAAATTTCTGAATTTTCCATTGGCAAAGAATATTATGAGAATCTGTGAAAATAATAAAATTAGTTCTAGCTCAGTCAAAGTCTTATTCACTGGTAGGAATGTCATCAGATAAGACAGTCCTCAAAGGGTTTTCTAATAAGAATTACTTTTTTCAATACATAAGTTAGGTAACACTTTTAAATGTAAACAAGAAATACACATAAAACTCCTACAGAAGTGGCAAAAGTACTCGCATATTTCGTAGTAAGATTCTTAAATGCAAATAAAATAGTTGAAATGTCTTTTATATCCAGGAACAACCAAAATTAATTTTAATTATTTTTATGTAAAGAGTAAAATTCAGAATAAAGTTTTTACGTTATTACTGGCACGGAATTTGATCACGAAATTGGAAGGTTGAAAGCATTATGATAATTTGACAATGATTATTCTAGAATTGAGATACAGAAATAAAAATATGTTCTATATAATCCTTAGTTTTTGAACAAATGTATATAGATATCATTAATATGTGTAAAGCTATATTTAAATATTATAAAAAGCATTGATTGGAGTACGACATAATCTTTATCGCAACTGCTATCATAGGCTCTCCTTTCATTCCTTCTCATATGTATGGGCTCTTTCTGTGAATATCTCTTTGACGTTTTAGTTATCTTGTTTCATTTACAACTTGGCTCTTCTCTTCGAAAATTTGATGACCTTTGGTTTTGCTGAAGTGTAGTTTATATCTCATCAGACAAATAATCAAAATTACTAAACCTTTTATCATTAGCATAGTATATTACAATTTGATCAGTAAATGCGTACTTACGTAATATAAATAATGAATAAGGTAAAAAAATTGAAATAAAAATCTTATCACAATAAATAAAATTACAAAATATGAAATTGAGTAAGGATTTCATAATTTTATGAAGTTTAGAAAAAGCATAAGTCCGAAATTTATTTTACTGTTGAAATAAATAAACCTAGTTTAAAATAACCCATTTTTACAATTTCTTCATTTAAAACTTTCAATCCTCAAAGCATCAAAATTGTTATTTCAAATTTTAAAAGACTTTATGTTTCTTTTTATTAATATAAGGAAATAACATCAACTTTCCAACTTCATCTGTTGAAGTAATATTCATAAGCTTCACTTTTAAATATCACTTAAATATATCGGGAGCAATGATTTATAACAAAGTAGTTACACTGAAATGTAAAAGTACATTTTAAGAAAAATATTCTTATTCATTTTAACAAAACATTCGGGAAGTTTAAGTATCTTGACAAAAATAAAACGTTTTTACTATTGAAATATTATTTACCTTTATATATATTACATATCTGAATAAGTCATGTAAGGTTTCCAGTTCACTTACGGTGAGAAAGGTTTCGTGTTCATCGGTTGTCGGTGGAGTACAATTGAAAGATGTTAACATTCAGCAAAAATGAAATAGAAATGTTATATGGGGAAAAATGAGTAGCAAGTGACGTATAACTATAAAAAAGAATGACGTTTTTATGTTCAAGTTTTACAATAGGTGTTTGACTTGAAAACAGTCTGTACTTTTTGAGTACTTTCTACATAAAATCGTTCACACATTATGGAAACGACTTTGTAACTCATTTTCTCGTTTGCATTTTGAGAAGAAACTTTGGCAACCTTAAAATAATCGTCTGCGAAGGTTTTATTTTGATTTGAATGTAAAAAAAAGATTTATTTTAAAAATGGCACCTAAAAATGATACATGGCCAGAAGGTTACATAAGTACGCTTTCCAAGGAGAAACACATCGACAATCTAAAAAGCGGTGTAAGAATCTCGGTTATTGCCTTTCAATCAAAGACATTTATTATATATAAAATTTGAAAGGGAAAACCCCTTCTAGCAAAAAGTAAAAACGGCCACGAAAATTCATTCTAAGACTGTTCAAAAGCAAGCAACTATCAATAAAAGTGAAACTTCTGATCCTAAGAGAAATATGTTTGGACTCCAAGATTCATTGCATCGAAACCAAGAATGTATTTCGGTACTATAAATAAAATCGTTCATAAAGATTTAAAGTTAAAAAGATGTTAAAACCTAAACTTTTCATCTGCTTTTGCCAAAACATATTGCTGAAAGAAAAAGGGATTGTAGAAATATGTATGAAAAGCGTTTAGCTACTGAAAAATGGAAATTTGTGGTAACACTCGATGAAATACAGATATATTTAAATGACTGTAGTAAAAAAAGATCATATTTCTATTGCTCAAATGATGGGAGTGAATGTACGAAATGAATTCGTTAGTGTACAGCAATGTTCCTAAGGGATATATGATAGTTGTAGGATATTTAAACACCGGTAAATTAAAAATAAAAAGTCTAAAGTAAAGCCAAAATTAATTCACTCTACTATCAGCAGAATATTTTAGAACCAATTTTTGAAGAAGAAATTCTACCTTTATATGAAAAGGACATAGATAAATTCTTCAGCTGTGGCCCTTTCAGCTGTGGCGTGCCAAACCAACCTACCAATATGATTCAGCGTGCCAAGCAATAGCAAATATTTGAAACAATTTAATTTCCACGACAATACATGCAGAATTAGGAAAAATAGAGGTCAAAAATACTAATTTAATTATATGTTAATTATGAATCATTTTAAGATATTTATTGACATAAAAATAAACATAAAATACAACTATATTACTTCAATTCAAATACAAATATTTAATGTGCACATAAATATGTATATTTTTAGAATTTTTGAGGGAAAACTTAAAAAAAGTATGACTGTTCTTCAAATAAATCAAAAATTAAATTGTATATATATTATGCATTCTTAAAAATATTTATGAAACAAGAAACAAACAACATAAAGTATAAGTGTTCATGCAGCAAAGTTAAAAAAAATTAAAATTTTAATGCAACTTTTCTCAGATTCACTTATGTGCAATATCAGGGTATAGTTCTTACTCAATTTGACACAGGATTCAGAATGTTCAGCAGTTAAACAATTTCTTAGTGGACTCAAAATATATTTCATATGGGAAAAAGTTTGTTCACATAGATATGTGGAACCCAAAGCGGAAAGAAGGGCACATGCTATTTTTTTCAAACAATTAAATCTTTCTGGCAATGAAATCCAGCAATTTAAAAATGTCTGTCGATTTACTGCTAGAGTTGTCTTTCAAATTTTTCCGTAACTCCTTAAATTTTGTTTTCCATAAATCTGAAGATGTTAATTCAATAAGTTCCATTTCAAAATTATCAGTTTCCATCCACTCAAAAATTGACAAATCGAATGGGATTATTAATGGGTCTATTAAATCAGGTTTGATTAGAAAAGAAAATATAGGCATACAAGCTTCAAAGTCTTTGCATCTTTTAGAAAACTCCTCCTTAAGTGCTTCAACGTAAGTTTGAAGTTCATCTTTGTCTACAGTTGATGTATTTGCAAGCGCTTTAACATTTGGGAAATATTTGTAGATTCTAGTATTAATATCATGGGAAAATAGATTTAATTTTGTAGCAAAGCCCTTCCAATATTCAAAGAGTTCAAATACTGTTTGACTTTTTCCTTGCAATCCTAAGTTTAGTTTATTAAGATGTTTAGTTATATCTGTCAGAAACATCAATTTACATAACCATTCCTTGTCTAATTCGGGAAAATGTTATCCCTTCTCAATAAGAAAAATTTTAAAGTGCTCCATGCATGACAAAAACTAATTCAAGACATTACCTCGACTAAGCCAACGGACATGACTGTACAAGGGAAGATCCCCAATTCACTTTCCATTTCTTCTAAAGAGATTTAAATTGCCTGTGTACTAATGAAGATCGAGACACTATAAAATTAACTATTTTAATAATAGTATTCATTACAGAAATTAAGTGCTAAGACGAAATTTTGGCAACTAAACCTTCCTGATGTATTATGCAATGAAAGTTCAATATTTTATGTCCAATATGATTTTCAAGAAGTTTGACAATCCCCTTTCCTTGCCAACCATTGCAGGAGCGCCGTCAGTAGTTACACAAAATAATTTATTTATATTAATATGTTTTCTTTCAAAATGATTTATAAATGAAAAAAGAAAATCCTGCCCTTTAGTTGTACCAGACAGAGGAATCATACTGCATAATTCTTCATAAATTCGATTTTTATCACAATATCGTGCAATTACTGCAAGGCGTGCAACATCATTCACGTCTTTACTTTCATCAAGAACAATGCTAAATGCAACAGTTTCTGTAAACCTGAATTTTGTTTCGCAGTTATATTTTCTGCCATTTGTGTTATTCTTCTTTCAACAGTTCGCGCAGAAGCAGGTATTTCTTGAATTCGGGATAATATTCTTTGCAAGTTAGGTAAATCGCTGAAGAATATTTCAGCACTTTTTAAAAATGTGTCCTCTATATGTTCGCCATCTGTAAAAGGTTTTCCTTCGGCTGCTAAACAATGAGCAATGACGAAACTACATTCTGTCGCTTTTGGTTTGACTCCAATTGTTTGACACAAAAATGTAATTTCCTTTTTATATCCAGAAACAGCTCTTTCTAAAACTTCACGTTTCTCATCAGAATTCTTAAATGTGGTCTGGTGTTTAGTTTGAAAATGTCTTTGTATACTTGACGTACGACATATGACACTTTCGCGACATAGCACACATACAGCGCGATCTTTTTATTGTATGAATCCAAATTCGTTAGTCCAAGAATCTTGGAGATCGCGAACATCAAGCTTTCTTTTTTTAGTCGCCATTTGATCCAATATGTAACTATTAACTGTCACAATAATGAAACAAACAATATACAAATTTTCACAATAAAACTAACAACGCGACAAAGTTAAAAGTAACAAAAAAATCACGTCGTGCATCAAAACTATAACTTTCGACTGAATCCATACTCAGTATTCGTATATCGGCGTGACTAATAGAAAACATAAAAAAATGTGCTCTAATATCTATTTCTATTAGTTTAATTCACTCCAAATAAAAACATTAAATAATTATGATTTCTTTGGCACAACACTCAAAAAATTACATTTGCTCTTATATTTAGTTAAAAAAGACTTTTGTTATGAAGTCTGATTCACTTGCCTAATTAACGCACAGCATTTTTTTTTCACCGAATTTATTTCCAATCCAAATTAAATATGTTGACAGAATAACTATTTTTGTTTAATATATTTCCGATGGAAAAGATACTGTTAAGCAGAATTTTGATTTATACCTAAGACATTTGTTTTTTTTTCTTTTTCAGTCGATGCCCAAACTTTTGGTGGGTAAAAGACAAACTACTTACTTTTTATTCACAGAGCCGTAATGAATGATTCTTATTTGCAAGTATTGCTCAATAATTTTTATTTGTGTTGAATATTTAATGCTAATAGTAAGTCACATTTAAACAGAAGATGTTTTCTTTTACATAAAGCACACAAACTACAAGCAAGCTGATTCAGCAGAATCGTTTTATGGCAGAGAATCGAAAGTGAAAAATAACATTTATATAAAAATGTACGAGGGATGAAAGGAGAGACAGAACGATGTAGCTTTATATATAGTATATATCTTATAAGTTTGTAGAGTGGTAACGTGCCACTGGAAATTGCTCCGCGTGCCACATCTGGCACGCGTGCCATAGGTTGCCGACCCCTGCTCTAGTCCAACGGCTAAGTCAACTGCCGCTTATTTAGCAAAGAAGAAATCAGAAACAGGAATAAAGTGTATCCTATTTGATGAAATATGAGTAAAACACCCTACGCTTCTGCAATGAGTTTGTGTGCTTTCGGTTTATTAAAACGAGCTTCAGGAAAACGGCATCAAAGAAAACTGCATGGATCAAGTTGAATGTAGTAAAATTTGCATATGACAGTGAAAAGAAAAAGTTGACTTCCATGAAAAAATTGAGCTAGAGCCATTTTCAAGAATAATGGCTATCAGAAAGAAGCCAATTTTCAGAAAAAATAAGGTGTGTATTGATAAAAATTAACTATCAAAATCATATCCATAAAGTGTGAGCGACCTTCTGTATTCCTAAGTCAAAATGCATTTTTTCCATACATTTTTAAAGTTATCATTTGTATTTTATTGAAGGAAGATTAATTGTAGTGAATTTAAACATTCTAAATTATCTTTAAAGGACTCAAAGACAACACAGTTTCTTAGTAGATATTTCATATAGAAGGTACATTGTTGTGTAATTATAGCTATTTTGAAAGATATAAATTAAATTTCTTCTATTAATTCAGTCATACTTGTTTTTACTTGATTTTATTTAATTTTAAAGCACTTAATTATTTTTTAAATAATTCCAACTGGCTTAATTACTTCCATTCCTCAATTACTTTCAAATTCACTCTTATTGAGATTTTTTATACTACAAGATGTTAATAAATTAGAAATTTCAAATTATTCTGAATCTAGTTTTTGAAAGGAATGTATCTTACTCGATAGCAGGTAATTTTAAGGATGATAATTGTTCACTTGTTTGAATCGCTTTAGAAGAACCCTTTTACCCAGTATTTCTAAATTATATATATTTAAGTCTTTTCTTTTTTTTTTATTAATATTTGTACTAAGCATTTGTTTTTATTAAATACAAAGGTAAATAATTCGATGCTTTTTTCCCTGAAACACTTTAATTATAAATAATGTAATTAAAATTCGAATAATAACTGTACGTATTTTCTTAAAAGAAATTATAATCAAACAACAAAATATTTAACCCTCCACTACGCGCGCGGCATCCCTCAGATGCATGACCTTAAATATATTTGACATAATATATTATATGAAATATAATCAGAAATTGAAATATTTAAACGAAAAAAACATCAAAAAGATAATGGTTGGTTATCACTCTGTCACTGTCACCACTGTTTACATTTTAAGATGCCTTGTTGCGGTCTTCTCAAATCCCCTTACAATGTTCAAGGCACATGGATTGTTCGTGTAAAACGTAAAAATTTTTTAATAATTCATCTCTTGACAAGGCGGAACAATACCTTCTCTTCCAAATCCCTGCTGATGTTTCTCTAGGTTTTTTGTCTTGAATAGGATGTTGTGTATATCAGATATCTCTTCAATCCTGAATCAAAATAAATGAGTCACTCAGACCGTCTTCGCAGGTGTTCTTTCAAAAGTCCCTGATCTATTTTTCCTAGATATGCGTGAGAGTATCTGACTGATTTTGATTTTTACATAGATATTTTGAGAGTTTATTCCAGCAGCATCCAGGATTAAGTGAAATACAGACACTAGCAAGGTGCGCTGCACCTCTCAGATGCATCTCAACTCCAGCAAGGAAAAGAAAAACTATAATAGAAGTTACTAAATACTGGTTTCGAATTAATTTCGAAAATAAAACTTATAAAAGCGTGTTAAAAATAAAAAAAAAACTTAAAACTTCTCTATTTTACAAGGAAAATAATTTATTAATTAACGAAATAATACTAAGTCATAAACATTTACGTTGTGTTAGGCGCGCTGCATTTATCATATTCAATGGCCCCTCCCACCCGAAATATGAAAAAATTGCCTTCATCCTTGACACTGAATCCAAGGGTGAAAGACAACAAATACATAGAAAAAGGAAGGAAATGTGCCAATCCATCGTGTGTGGAAGCAGCACTGAAACTATTTTTAATATGTATCTGAGAGATTAACACGCCTAACGGAGAGTTAAGGTATCCAACTATTGCGTCATTATTTTTTAAGAAAATGGAGATATGAGGTTTTTTTGTGTGTGTGTTTTTTTAGATTTTAGTACATTTTAAGAAAAATATGCTAAAATTAAGAAAATAAAAAGAAATTATTACTACTGAAATCGGAAAAATTGTTAAAAATTTACAAAAAATAACGTAAACGCGGTCCATTCTGTACCAAAAGTTTAAGAACTAATTGTTAACGTTTTAGTTCTGATGTGTTGCTATGTTATTCACTTTTGAAATGGCTTCAGAATAAAAGGTATTTTAATTTTTACAAAAACTGGAGCATTTTATCTTAATTATCATATAAAATTGCTTAAAAAACAGTGATTATATTAACATAAGGGCTATAAATTTTGTAATAAAACAGTGATTGATTAATGTGAAGGTTAAAACACTTTTACTTAGAACAGAACAACACAAAAATTTTAAGTGAATTATTCTCAAAACTTTTTTAGTAATCGTACTCCCTTTTGAGCATTTTGGAAAAAAAAAACACATTTCGAGTAAAATGCTTTTTAAAGTATGATATATTGCTTTAAAGTAATGACATCTGTTTTTATTACTAAAAGTTTTTTCTTCTAGTGAATGGAAAATAATAAACTTCGTATTTTTATAAAGCTAATAAGATTGATCTATAAAATAAAATTATTTAAAAAAATTTGTCAATTTTTGGCAAATTTCACAATTTTAGGGTAGTCTGATACCTTCTGACGGATCTATCAGCGTCCTTCCTCTAATCCTCTATGGATATCTTTCGTCTATCAATTTGAATTTAATCGTCACGAACCTCTAAAGAAGCAACTGTGATCATGTAGATTAGGCTGCATATATATAGTCTAGGTTTTCAAGTTAGTGGTATTGAGATATAGAGAATCTAAAGAGGAGGAGAGATTGTTACCGATCAAGTATTATTATATTTTGTAGCACATCTCAGGGATTTGATAGCTGAAGGTATTAAAGTGATGATTGGTCACCATAGTTAATTTATATCTCAAATACTTAGAGTAGTGGATTGATCCTAAAAAAGAAGGATCGACATTAAAGAAGTATTCTCATGATTCGCGCCTCTCGTTGTTTAATCTATTGTTTGGATTAAGGAACATCCCTTTTAGTTTGAATTATTAGAATTCTGTCTGTTGATAATTAGTGTTCAATAAATAGATTGGTTATATAACAATGGCTAGTCATTCTTCACTTCCTCTGAAACTCTAGACGGGGTTGAGAAAAGATCCCAACCCTTATAACCTTAAGACTCTTTTCCCTATAATTAGAGTGACCATAGTAACCACGTAGTCATATTTGAAACTATTTGCGGAGAGCCGTAGGCTTGAATGCTGGTATCATTAAATATTCGTCGTGAAGATGAGTGAATGTGCGTTAAATCTGTAGTGGTTCAAAATTCACATATTGACGTAGTAATGCAGGTTTCGTTCTACTCACTTGATCGTAGCTCAAATTTACGTAATCCTGAGAAAATAGCCCTAGAACAGTTTCTGATGCATCATTAGTAGAAAAAATCATTCATTTCCTAAGATTAGAATCAGTAGTAGGGCAAGGGGTTTACAGTGGTAATTTATTGAAGAATATTGTAGCTAAAATGTTACATTTTATAATATATATATATTTCTCGAGAAATATTATTTAATTTTTCTTTCATTTTAACATTCACAAGACTGAAATTTTGGAGGGGGAAAAAAGGGATCATTTTACATGAAAAATAAAGCCACTTCCAGACAGCGCAATCACGAAGAAGTTTCAATCCTAAGAATTCAAAGCAAAATTCAATTTATTTTTTCCTTTTTAAGTTTGAAAAAATTCGTATACCGGCAAAATAGAATTTTTAATACATTTACTTTAGTTTTTATTCTAAGCCTTCGAGTGGAATACGCCATACGTCCAAAAATGTAACTATGATTTTTAAAATCCAGAAAAAATATTTATAACTACCAGCGAGAAAAAAAAGTAATATTCAACTGAGATTTTTTTTAGATTTAGATGTATATTTTTTTCATAGAAATAAGAAAAATGCTAAATTAATATTACCAAAAGTATATATAGCATTTTTTCATAAACAATTAATATTTAATAGTTATATCAAGACATTCATATTCTGATTTTAAATGTGAAATAAAATTATTTCATTGAAAGTTTTATATACATAATGTATTTCTTAAAATAAAATTTTGTGTCGATAGTTATGCAACAAAATTTTAAAGGGAAGCACTCTCTCTCTCACACACACACACACATATATATATATATATATTATTATCATTATTACTTGTACACTTAATCGATAGATGGCGCTTCAAGCTAAGTAAATTAATATCATATTTTATTTAAAATTAATTGTATATGTGTTGGTGGTACTTTTATTTTTATAAATTTTAAAACAAAATATAGAGTTTTAAATGTGTATATATATATATATATATATATATAGTATTAATGTTATTTTATAAAAACTGAAAAATTGTCTGTGTTACTGTTATTGTCCAATGGCGGGGAATATATTTATAATTCTCACGTGGTATGTCTTTATCTAATAGTTTTAACTTTGATTTACAAAATATTTTAGTAATTATTACAGGCTATAATATTATCGTTTTACATTAATAGATTATGGTTTTATTTAAAATAATAGTTAAACTTCTCTAAAAATTTCTTGCTTTCCCTATGGTCCAGAGTATTGGCAAATTCAGGTGAAGGTTGGCTGGCTGAAAAACACTATTTAAACCTGCAATCCTGTTTCTAAGGCCAGGAGTTTGTTCTAATATTTATGTGACTAAAACTATTCTATCGTGACTATAGTTATCTTAGGTATCTAACTAAATTTTGTATATTTTTGTAATATATATATATATATATATATATATATATATATATGTAGAGAAAGAGAGGACAACTATATACATAAAAATGCATGTGTCGGCTCCAATGTACGACTGGAGTTTACCTCTTTAGTACGGTTGACTTTGAAATTATATAGTAGGAAACAGGGTAAATAAACGTGTCTCATAATACTGAAACCATGCATGTATTTTGTTTATCCTAATCACTTTTTTCATATTGATTTAAGAATATATATATATATATATATATATATATATAAAATAATATACGTCAATTATGTTACATAAGTATATGCTACCCATAGAGTACATGAGTACATTGTTAAGAATGTTGATTTACTTCACTATTCATATCATTCTGAGTATTAATTACATTAATACTCTCGCCTTTATTAATCATTATGACAAAAGGATTTGGCAACTAAAGAATGATACCTGAACTGTGGTAGATACGTGATTGACGAATCGTGAAAACCATTAAATAATGGCTGTTACTATACCTAGTCATCCCCAGTGCTCTAGCAGAAACAAACTCCAAATTAGGCTCTAATTTTAAAAATTGGACTAATCCCAATCTTTCATCTTTATCGAAATGAATATTGAAATCACCCCAAGTATTAGTGGAAGTAGATGATACTGTTTCCCTAGTATAGAACTACCTTCTGTATATGTTAATAATGTATCGTGTGGATTTAACCTATAATGTCAGTAACATTATGATTGCCAGAAATATAACTATGACAACAACAATGGGTTTACCGTTATGTAAAGTGCATTTAAAGGCACATATATCTCCCAAATTAGATATAGTTTGATTAACGTGCTGTGTATTTTCTTCTCACAAAATCATCATGATTGCTAATAAACTTATTTTATCAATCACCCACGTTTTGATAGATGTAGTAAGATGAACAGTAGAAAGCCGGTAAAATCAATCACTTCCCAATCACTTCCGGCAGCTGTTACAGACTTATGAAAATTCCGCTACAAAGGGAATATTCTAATGGAGTATATTGGTTGTGTTGTTGAAACGAAGTTTATTTTTGATACTCATTCTTCGTTACTTTGCTATTCAACGTACCAAAACAGTTTTAAATACATTCAGCCAAATCTGACGATTTCCAGTTGTTATAGTCAACTACTTCATCAAAAGTGTAGAGGCATAAATTGTCTCTTGACCGGAAAACGGGTTTTTCGTCAACAATTATGCAAAAAAAACAAAAACCGATAATAAGTGTAGTTTGCAAATTTGTGTTTAGGTTTTAACATTTTTTGAGGGTTTATTTTTAAAATATACTCTCCACATTTCTTTCAAGCAAACAACGGTAATTTTTAAAGAAAAAAATATAAGAATATTAACTACTTAAATGATTTCTTGTAAAAAAAAAGTTATTGGATAAAAAACACATTTTTTTAAATCCGTAATTTTTAAGCAATTTTTTCAATCTTAGACCAAAACATGGATAACAACATTTGGCACATGAAAAAAAAAGTTTTGTATGCTTTTGTTTATAAATATCGAAGTTATTTAATATTTAGTTAGAATTGTGAGTGTTTTTTTTGAAAAATCACAAAAAAAGTATTTTGTATTTCATATTTTAAATCACTGATTCGAAAAGTTCAAAGTATGAACTTTTTAGTACAGAATTTCGATATATTATAATTGTAAGAAATTCGGACAGAACGATTGAAAACTCTTTTCATAAAAATAAATCGATATTGGCTCAATATAGAAAAAATTCATAAATACAAAATTTCGTTATTTTGTAAAAGCAATTTTAAAATTGGCGAAACAAGTGATCTTTCCGATTCTTTAATTATTTTTTTGGTCTTATTTTGGTAGAAAAAGACCAATCACAAATTTCAAAATGAGGAAAAGTAGAAATTTTTCCTAATCTTCTCTGACAGAGATTTAGCGCATGCGTAATGCTTTTTTGTTAACGCTCTTTTTTTTTTAAATTTTACTCCTCATTATATTTCCATACCGTGGGCTTTATATGAAAATCAATTCTGAAGGAGTAAACTCCAATTATTATACAGTTTTATATTTAAGAAATCTAAGCAATGAAAATATACTTCAATTATGCATTCAGTTTTAAAAGCATGTTTAATTGAGACACATATATTTTTAAAATTACAACTGAGTTTTAATTCTGTATTTCCTGTAAGTTCAAAATTATTATGTTTTAGAATATTATTTAGCCTTGAAAAAAAGCACCTTATTTGAAAATTTTGTTTTTAGCTTCAAATTCTTTTGTTTTGACTTTTAAGAGACGGATAGCTTTTAGAAGACTCTTTAGAACATGAATGCTGACTTAACTTTTTTCCACCCACTTGTCAATGATTGACTCTACCATTTACTGCAAGACAGTTGCAAAAAAATAACATGTTCTTTGATGAGTTATGGGAATCTTTGTGGTTAGGAAGTGCCCGAGAAGTAGGATATTTTATGCTTTCTTGTCTGAAAACATGAGATTCTGATCAAGGAATGACACTTGTGGATTTACTTATTACACGGTGTTCAAAGAGCTATTAAGAGAGGAAGGAATTATTTCGGTAAAAAACACTCTTTTCCACCAGAGTATTTCGTTCAATAGAAGTATAGTATTTCCCATTCTACAAAGATCAATGCTAATGTTAATTATTGTTTATTATCAGATCGCACGTGAAATTTGTTGATGTATTTAAAACTCTTCAAAAAGGGTTCAATTTTAGTACAAATTTATTATTTTTAAATATTGTTATAAAGTAAACTGTTTGGTGTGTGTGTGCTCCAATTATAGTGTATTTGACTTGTTCAGCAAGAACAAGAGTGGGCAAGTAGATGCTCTCCAAAATAATCAGAAAAATAAATAGACGAAAACTGTTCTTCATATCTGGGTCAAAACATATTTGTCAACAGTTTTTTTTTTTTTTTTTTTTTGCCACGATCAACCAGAGTGTGAATATAGATGTAAGTTTTTTAACAATAACTTGAAGGCTGTGATGAGAATTTTAACTAGCAATCACATTCCTGATTTCAATAAAAAGGGAAAATAATGGTGTTAGGATACATTTGCCATATTAAACTAATACTAAATTAAATTATAGTTGTGACGGATCTATTCGCGACATTTTTCCTACTAATCCTCTTGGGGAAACATTGGGGCTAGCATTCACTTTAATTCACAGCCTTTCAAAGAAGAAACCGTAATATTTAAATTATTTTGACTATATAATATCTAGGTTTTGTAGATGTAATACAGAAGGAGCTGAGGAGCTGTTACGTAAGTGTGAATATTGGAATATTTCATTCACAAACATAGCGCGAGTTAAGGAAGTAATTGCTAAGAGATTAAATTATTAGATTGAGGATTTAAGGTAGATATAATTAGTTATCGGTTCATTAGCGCTTGTTCTCCTTATCTAGTTCACGTAGTCGGGTTTACTTAGAGTTATACGGAGATTATAGATAACGCTTTATATATCACTCCTAGGTTCCTTTTGTAGTTTCACTTGTGATTGTTTAAGTGTGTTTAAAGATAAATAAAACTAATTGTTATTTTGGAAGTTGTTGGTGATGCTCTGCTTCCCTCCATACCTTTAGACAGGCAAGACAGAGATCGAGGGGTGCCGATTAGGCCGACACCCCACATAGTTTTAAAAAAACTAAAAAAACAACCCTTGTTGAGTTAATCGAACTAAGTTGTAACTTAATCCTTTAGTCACCCTATCTGAATTGGGATCTGATATTAGTCACGAGATGCGGGAGGGGATATAAAAAAAGGGATTTGTTAATCATGATGATTCTGATCAGGAATGACATTGGAACAAATCATGAAATTATTGAAATTGCCATCTGTCCTATACAAGTGAGCAAAATTTTGAATTAGTCTGATCTTTTAAAGAGGGTAAAAATATTTAATTCAAAGATTCCGTTACATACAAGTGAAGCTTATAAAAGGGTATTAATTAAAAGTGCTAGTAACTACAGATAAGAAATTAAACTGAATTAAAACCTATATTTTATTTAACTTGTATAAATTGATTACCATAAAAATGTGAAATTTCAAACCTTTCAGAAATGCAAATTAGAGCCAATGAAGAAAAACAATTTAAAACAGAGCGGCATTTCAGCACTCTACGTCTCCGTAATGTGGCCCTAAAGCTAAAAAAATTGCCCTCCCCCCCCCCCGCACTGGACTCCATTTCTAACTCCATAACTAACTTCGTGCTTCAACTACCACCGACACCAACTTTACAACTTTACACTTTATAAAGGTAGATCCATTCTGTGAATGCGCACATTAAGTAGTTGTTTTTCAATATCTATAGAAAAACTGCAGTTATTACGCAAATAACTACGGATAACTTTTGAATTATCTAGAAATTTATCTAATAATGTGTTGCCATATAAGAAAGGCTTCAATTCAGCGTAAAATAAAAGTAATTCATTAATAATTTTCTTCATTTAACCATTTGAAGTACATATTATATTACATGCAATTTTAATTGGATTCAGAATTTTCTATAATCAAATTCTAATGATCTATTCACTAGATAATTGTAATTGAAATTTTAATAATTCACTGATTGTCAAAATGCTTAGAAAATTAAAAAAGTTTCGAATAAAATTTATGAACACAGATAATATATGTACGTTAATGACGCTAGTGAGAAGATATTTGATGATGACATCAAAATCTTTGAACCTAAGTTTCGATGCAAATAATTAGAATAATTGGATCCTCGCAAGTTCGGTAGAAATACTAGAAGAAATAAAAATTTTGTGCTATCATATTCCACATGATTTTCAAATTATGTTTTTAATCATTAACCAATCTTGGATGCCATTTTTCTTGAGCCATTTAAATAAAATTTACCTTGTAACTTCAAACTTTGTTGCATAAAATTAATAATATGCAAAACTTTGTATAAAAATGCTCTAGAAAATACTTTTATTAAAGTAACATAAAAAACTAAGGAGTACATGCACACATAAGCAATAATTTAATTTTAAGTGGGATGAAATATTTTTTACATTAATGATTCAATTTTATATACTTTATTATTCAAGTATATATGTTTAAAATAAAGTTGAATCTTACTTTAGTTGAGTTAGTTTTCATTGTTTAGTATGATATTATCATATAGATTTTGCATAAAATATACAGCTTATAATATGTTTCTGTTGTTTTTAATCCCATTCCATTGGCAGTGTCAAATTGAAGTCCATGAAACTCCTCTCAACAAGCTAGTTCTTACGTCTGTCATTAGCCGCAGCTTTGAGAATCATGCAATTGAAGATATTTTTTGGCTCTGTTTTACCCCAATTTTTGAGACAGAGCATCTTGAGGATGGGTAAAGTCTCCTTCCTCCCTTTCCTCTTTCATAGACCTCTAGAGAACAATTTATGTTCTACAGCTAGTATAGAATGCCCTAGGTCGCGGATGCACAACACATGTGCAAAGTTTCATGCCATCTCTTGGGTTCAAATCTAGGCCCAATTACACAGCAGGCAGCGAACACTCTACCGCCTTGGTGGCATATATTACGTAAAATATAATTGGTGTCTAAGTGTATTTTGTTTTCAACACACTTAAGTCATATAAAAAAAGGAAAAGCAGTGAAAACCTTCAACAATGAAATATTTTTCATATGGTTGATTTTTAGTCAATTCATGGATTCGAGTTTTGGTGCCACTAAAGAACTGCCATGAAAAGTGGTTAAAACATGTTAAACATTTCTAGGCTCAGGTCCTCACTTAGGCGATTTCAAAAACAGGTGGTTTCCGCCACTTGAACAATGCTGAGCCTTAGAATATACACAAAATAGTTATAAACCTAAGGTAAATAGTCAACACTAATATATAATATATTATGGTGGCCAAATTTAAATTTGTGATACTTTGTAAAATTGTATTGTTTTTCAAGTTTGTAGAAAAATGTTACATTGTACAAAATTCAAAGTCTTTTACATCATTTTACAGAACATTTAATACTAAATTGAATACAAAAAACGAAGTTCAAGTATCTGCAACGAAAAAAAGGTATGCTGCAACAACTATCAAATTACGTCAGATACTGATGATAGTAGTGGGTTATGCTTAGAGTGAATGCTTAGAAGGGTAGTCTTTATTTTTTATTACAGCTCACATCGATGATTCGTAGAGTTTTAACTAGTTTTAATCTCTTCCTTTGTTATTACATGATACCAGGAAAAAATTAGATCCTCAATTAATTCCGCTCTCTTTCATGTACTTCATTTTGGCAAGAGTTTTAAATTGGTGCCATAAGTTTCGGATACAATTGATAGCAGGACTATTTCCTGTCCAGAAGAATAACTCATTGATTTTAGAACGATGCCAATCTTTCGATTACTTTACTGTGTCGGAAGGAGCTGAATCTAACTGGAAAATAAATGCAGCATTGTTAGTAAATAGATCAATGATGAAGGGTAAAAATTTGGGTTGTAGAATGGTGCCAATGTATTTCGTGACATTCCATGTCCCATAGATGATATAAAGACAACTGATACCCTATGTTAATATGCATGAGCAAATCATAAAACTATGTGCATACTTCACAGTTGCCTAGATGCAGCCGGATATGTGGCGCTTCTCCTACTCTACGTCTTACCTGTTTTGTCCATAAGCCATCAAATAAGAATATCTTAGTTTCACCCCACATATAATTTGTGACTACTAATCATTTGTCTAATTAATATGTTCCTTTGACTAATGTAGTCATTTTATTGCTACTGTAAATTTAGATCAGGGTTGTTGTTTTTTGGTGGGGAATTCTATCTCTTAGTCTAACCTCTGCGAATTTTCTCCTGATTGTTTTTTTAACTGACAAAAACACCAGTCATCATTCAAATCACTTTTGATTGTGTTGATGACATTCTTCTATATTGAAGACATATTATTTTTTTTCTGTCATTAACAGATGTGGTATTCCTTTTTACGCTTTTTCCTACTTGTTTTTTTTATTAAATTTGCCTCCTAACATCTTAAACAAAACTTTGAGTCTCCAAATGTCGTCAAAAAACCACCCACCTGTCCTGCATCTCTAAAATAGGAAAGACCACTTTCTCGTCATACATCTCTTTCTAGGTGTCGAATTAACTCTTTTATTTGATGACATTGCTTTTTGACTAAATATCATTGTTGTTCTGGCCAGGAAACAGTCCTGACCTCAATCCTATTAAAATCCTGCGGCACCGTTTGAAAACTTTTCCCGAATGAGGTACCCTTGAAATAAATAGAACTAATTGACGATATAATTGTTTCCTGGCATCAGGTAATAAAAAAGGAAAGATCTAAAAACTATTTTAGCTCAATAAATCATCGATCTGAAGCTGTAATCAAAAATAAAGACTAGCCCACTAGGTTCTGATAACCCCCTGCTATCATCAGTATCTAATGTACGTCTGTAGTTGTTGGAGCACACAACTCTTTTCGCGATGCAAATATTGGAATTTTCTTTTTTGTATTTAATTTAGTATTAAATTGTCCTTAAAATGATATAAAAGACTTAGCATTTTGGGTGACGCAACATTTCATACAAGAATACAAACTTGAAAACATAACAAATTTTTTTATATGTATAATATATTTGTTATGTTTTTCAAGTTTGTATGTATATATATGATATTATTACTTTAGTGACAAGCAAGAAATTTTTAAACCTAACACTAATTGTTATCCACAATATCTTCATTTAATACAGACGAATAATAACAGCTATATGAAGCAAAATATTTTTGAAATAGAAATTATATAAAAAAGGTAATGTTATAGTTACTAATATTTATGACAAAAAAGAGAAGAATTACATTCAGTATTATAAATTATCTCATTGGGAGAGTAATGTACATGTTTCTATATTCAAAAATATTATTATTAATTACATGCAACGCAAAGAATTTCTTGTTCCAAAAAAATCAAAGAAGTCTATAAACATTTCAATAAATATTGCCTAATTTAAAAATATCCAATACATTTTATCAATAGCTTTTGAGTAAAGACATTCTAAAAAGTAAGGGTTAAAATTCCTTAGAATATCAATAGTTTATTATTATAAATTTATCATTTTTCCTAGATAG
>BMAO01027477.1:0-18257 GCA_019973975.1 Trichonephila clavata | reverse complement strand
TTGTTATCCAGACTTGTTAAATGAAAGAAGGATCGAGATAATAGAATCTACATGGAAGCTTAACTCTACAAAAAGCCTCTGTCACGCAATCTTCAACGCAACCATCTGAAACGGTTCACTTCGAGCACGAGATGAGACAAGGGCTAATCTTCTTTTACTTCGGAGACCGTTAAAAGTCTGAGAAGAGGATTTTATTCCGATTATTTTCCATAAGGCTTCATCGCTTGCGTGGAATCATTTCAATGAAATAGCATACCAAAAGACAATGCAGTTGAACTGAATTGGAAACGTCACGGTTAAGAGTGGTGAGGAAGGAAATGATCTTTATGTGAAACATGCATGCGGAAGCAAAATTTCACAACCTGCTGAGCAATGAGCGTTAAAGAAGTGTAAGCTAAATCTTCGTATATACTGTAGAGGGGCGGAAGCATAAAACTATATAAATGTCCAAATGCTTTCTTAAGTAATTTTCCTTTATATGGAAGTAAATACTTCATTCATATGAGCGCGAATTCGATAACAGTGTTTAAAATTATTAATCTATTTAATTTTTTTACTTTCAGAAGATAAGAGGATTACAAATTTTGTTGAAACCTTTTTCATCAGCTACAAATTAATATTTTTATGAGATTACTCGTTCTATACATGCACGCTCTCTCTCACACGTGTGTGTATGTATATATGTATGTTTGTATGTAATGGTTTGTTATAATCATTCCGAAATTTTTTTTACTGTACAAGTTTTATAATTATCTTCCAGGTAGACTTTTTTTAGTAAGGCCACACACAGTACATATCATGTTTAAAGTAATTACATTAACCTTGTCTTTTAAACATGAATCACATTTTTAAAAGTATCATTGAACTATTTTTAAGTCTCTCTCTCTCTCTCTTATCCTTTCTTTAGCTAAATTGTAGACCTTTATACTTAAGACAAAAGAGCATAGTTATTGTTCACGATTGTTTTATACTATTTTCTATATTTTAACAGTAAATTAAATTGGAATTAATTACCCAATATTTAAGAAATATTTTCTGCTGTATGTAATATTTAGACCCATCCGAAACATTTGTTTAATTGTTAATAGTCTAATATTGATATTCTAAATAATATGTACCAAAATATCGATGCATAAATTTTTGCTTTTGATTAGCATTTCGTATCCAGAAATAAATTATAATTTAAGGAAATCAGACTTTGAATATTATGTATAATAGAATACGAAAATAAAAACGCACCCATTTTACGGTATACCTCTAAAGACGGATATTCAATTGTCGATATATTGAACTGATGGTGACATCACTTTGCAGTTAGTTCAATTATTTATTTACTTTATCAGATAATAAAAAATCTTTAGAAGCACTTTGAAGTGTTTTTTGCCTTTAATTTTATTTTCTTGTGTGTAGTATCGTTGCATTTCCTTTAATAAATTGGCTCATTATTCTTCACTCACAAAAGGTGGAAAACAGAAATCATCTTTAAAATTTGATAATACTATTAACTTCTATCAAAAGAATAGAAAATGCCCTGTAAGTAATTTCAGTAAAGCAGCGTTTCTCAAACTGTTGGCGCGTTCCTCTAGGGAGAGTGATAACACCCCAGTTGGAGCGCGAGCACATCGAATAGTGAAAACAAAAGATATTTTTAAAAAAAGTATTAATTGACTCAAAGCAAACAAAATACATTTGGACATAATAAAAAATAAGGTACGCAGTTACACTGATCTAATACACTGATAAATGAATTAGTATTGCACAATGTATTTGATAGTGAATTTAACGATAGTAAGTTAAGAACAAGTGAAATAACTACCAGTGCCCCCATGGGCTTATCATACATTATATTGTATGTAAAATTTAAAACTTGTCTTGATAATTTGTACGGTTTTTATAATTAAAAATCATATTGTAGCTTCAGCGTCAAAGTATATTATTATCGAGTTCAACACGTTGTTGTATGGGGGGGGGGCAATGAAAATTATGATTGAAAATTGGGTCGCAAATATTGAAAGTTTGCGAAGCACTGCAATTAAAGAATTAATGATACTTTCTCTTTTTCGGAAAAGTATTTGCTAGCAGTGGATATATAATTTACACCATAGGTCCCAACTTTTTTGAACTGGCGCCCCTTTTCTAGTAAATATTCCGATACCGCCCCCTTTTCTAGTGAATATTTTGATACACTCCCTCCCACACTAGAGAAAATAAAAGTGTACATAATACATGGTGAATACAAGAGTTAAGTTTTAAAAAAATATCCTATTACTAAGAGAATATGTTTTTTAATTTAATTTTTTTCCTAAAGCCAAATTTTTTTTACTTGCGAATCTGAAATATCTATTGCACAAATATATTTAAATGTGTAATATTATATATTTTAGTCATAGGTAGGATATATTGTTGGAATTGAAATGCTACTGAATTTCTTCCTCATTTAAAAGAGTGGAATAAAAAAGTTTTAGCTTATCTGTTATAAAGACAGGCAGGGGTTTTTGAGACTACGAAGTAATTCATAATAAGCTATTGCTTTCAAAATAAATATAAATTGACAGTTTCAGCCTTTAAAGAATCACGTTGATTCCTGGTTAACATAATTAATTATGTTTCTTGGATAATATACGTAATGAAATGTAGTGGACGAAATGTTTCCTGCTGCTCACAGACAAAGACAACAGTCCACTACAGAAATTTAAAATGCACTATATCATTCACATGAATGTAGGTCTGAATGAAATCTTTAAGTTTTTCATCTAATTCCCGAACTACCGAATTATGTGAATTTTCCTATATGGATATAGAAATGATTTAAATGCATATAATCAACATAAAGTTAAACAGTATAAAAGTTTACTTTTGTTAGTACATAATCAGTGTGCTTTTTTTAGTCTTTTTTGGTTAATCTGCTCAAGCCCTCGTGCCATCTCTACGCCCCCTAATTTTCTCTGGGTCTCTTACTACCCCCTGAAAGCTCCAAACGCCCACAAGGGGCGTTATCGCCGGCGTTGAGAACCTATGATTAACACCAATCCTTGAGACACAGAGAGATAGATTTAATGCTTTATTTAATGCAATGTATTAAAGAACAATGGATATAATCTCAATATATAAATTAACTCTGTATATAAATTCTCTATAATAATCTCTATACGTAAATGCAAGGCACGAGAAAAATAAAGAATCTTTATTCCTTAGCACTTAGAAATGTATCTCTCTCTAATATTACTAAACATGTTTTTTTTCCCATTAAGTACACTTCATAACAAAAATTCGGCACACCAAGAAGGAGTTGCTTGCTTGTAAATGAATTTCTTATACAAAAACATTTGAACCGAACGTGCAAATGATTTAAATTTCAATCAACTAATAGCGGGAACTTCAGCTCATTGGAACAGTGCATTCAGCAAGTGTATAAAAGTAGCGATTCTCAATCTGATGGTTAAAATTTCTGTTGCATTTTGACTGCAATATATTACGTTGGCTGAAACCATGCCTCGTCGAACGATTCGTGCAAATTAAAGCAGATATCAGAGTTTGAAAATGTCGTTCGATCAGATTGAAAGAGCCTGCGAATCGAATAATTGCTCGCATCTGGTCGAAGCGATGCGGCAATTGGATGATGCTGGCAAGAATGGATGAACAACGGCAGATATCAGTGTCAGAACCACAACGGTGATCGAGGGCCACAAACAGAGCTGGAAGACAGACTGATTGTCTAAGTAGCTGTCACAGCATCCGATTCGTTGTTAGCAACAATGAACCGTGGGCCCACCCAGATGTGTTCAACATGACTCTACGCAGACAATTGAGACAGCGGAATTTACTCACGCACCGATCGTTCGCCGCTTACCTCTCACGCCAGTACACCGTCAAGTCCAATTGCAGTCAATCAACTTGGAACTACCGCTGACCGTGACTTATAGTCTTTAGTGACGAGACCCGTTCCCGACTGTGTCCTGACAACCTCTGACGTTAATCAATTGATTCATTCAAGATTCAAGAAGTGGAAGAACAGCAACTCACCTCCTACGTGTAACATGATAACCAAAAACATCCTTCTTCTTGACGACAATGCATCTGCTCACTAATGTCGAGGTGTGGTTGAGGAATCAAAGCTGTGTGACTAAAGTTTGCCTCGTCTACCCTATTCTCCGATCTCACCTTAAGCAAAATGTCTTATTCTCAGAACTCAAAAAACCAATACGCAGTCAGGTATTAGGCACAAGTGACGTCATTAAAGAAGAAGGACAATGTTTTTCGATGCAATTTGCTCAATTACATATGACAGTCTTTGAAAGTTAAGAAATACTGGGAAAATAATAACTCTGGTGACCACGTAGATAACTCTTAGAAAATTACAAATAAAAATGAAGTTTCTACCTCTATTATTTTTAGTAATAATTAAAACTTTGATAGCCTCTCGTATATAACTCTCGTATTTCGAGAATTAATAATATATTTAGAGGAGAGAGATATATAATGAAATATTACGAAAAATAAATCAATATTAACATGGTCGATACAATTTTTGTTCTAGATTTGTTCTCCTCTGTGATATCTAAAAATAAATCTTGTTATATAGAGAGAGGCTAATATAGAAAAGAGTTATATCGAATTTAGCATAATGATAATAAAAACTTAAGATCATGACATTTAAAATAGCAATATTTTAGACTAAAAGAAAACTTTTTATTTATGTTGCATACCTTAATATTGTGTATATAATTTTTCCCTTGTGATTTTGTTTGGTTATTATTTAATCAATCATCGCCTCAAGGACTTTTATACCATTAGTGGTAGTTCTTTGTTTTTAAGACTCTGTGTAGTAGTAGTATATTGAAGTAGAGAAGAAAATATAGGTATACTATTAAGTAACCAGCTGCCCAAACTAAGATTAAAAAATTTGATGTAACCTTTCAGGAGAAATACTGCTACATAAAACTAAAGTAAAGAGGAAAGGACGAATCTGAAGTAGTAAATTTTTTCTTCAAGCTCTTCATCTCACTGTCAAATGCAGTTTGAAGGAGATAATGTGCCTGGATACATATCCGAGCCAAAAGATAAATGAGCGCTATAAATAAAAAAATCTAAAAAATTCTGATACACACATCATTAAAGGATATTTGAAAAAATAATAACATTTACCAAATCAAAGCTCTTGAACCCCTTCTGAAAATATACCTACGAATAGCAGATCAGCAACAAAAATATTGCCCTTATTGATTGGAAGAAAAGAATCGTTTTGTAAGCTATTTTCTACTCGAATAAATCCGTGACTTTTGCGGAACCTTTGTCTCACATTCAATATCCTACCATGCTGTCGTAACAATTTCCCGCAGGAATTGGATGTAATGCTAGTGCAAGTGATTTTACAGGGTACACAGTATTGATTCTGAGTACAATCGGCTGTATTGGAAAGCTGTCAGAGCCCAGAAATCATTTTATAAGAGGGTTGCCTTTCCTAACAGTTCTTCTAAAGCTTTAGTCATTGTCTCTGGGGTGAATGTGTGCAGTATGGTAAGCCATTTTCGAGCAATAGAGATGCAGATGCGTTGCCTTGGTTACCATTATCTTTGAGCCTTGTGCTAGTGAGCGTTTGTTCAGTGTGAATGTCATCCAACAGATTTGATTGCAAACGCGTTTTCCAACAATATTACAGCTGGTGAAACGTAACTGAAGTTCTATAATTTGTTTATCAGTTTTGGGAGAACTGTTTTTCATATTCGGAATTGGAATTGGGAGGTTGAAAGAAACGGAACGAGAAAATGGAAAAGGCGAGATACACACCTTTACAGCAGCAACGCAGAGGAGGAAGAAGATTCATTTTGAAGAAATAAAAACTCGCCTCGGGTGATGAAAAAAAATACGAAGTAAATTGCGCACTTGATGAGAATTTGCACGCGAAATAGGAAGGCCGTGCTTACTTTGACGATAATAAATGTTCCTGTGGAAAAGTTTTTTTCAATTCTTCAGTTTTTCTTTTAGTCTTCTTTCCGCCTCTTTTGGTGCCGCTTAAGATAAATACTTGTAGAACGGATTCTAAAATATTCGGAATTGTATGTAGGCTGTGTGTTTTTGTGTTAGAAATATATAATATTAAAAATAAATTTTTGTTTTGCTAGTTTATGTATTAAATTAATATCGATGTTATTTATTTCAAATCAAGCTAAAATATTATTTAAAAAACGTATTGAGGAAAATATGAACGAAATTCTTGAACCAAATTTATTATAAATAGATTTTTAATTTTTATCTCTATTTCTTTATACTATATTTATTCTTTATTCTGATGAGTTTTTTGGAAATATTTCTTTAAGGAGCTTTCCCCCCCCCTACATTTAACAAATTTTATTTGATTAACGCCATCTTATTAAAATGATCACGCAATGAAAACAATAAATAAATACTTTGAGAAAAGGTCTGCAAGTTATGTGTAAACACATCAATAGGCACAATTGTCATCACATCTGTATCTTTGAATTTTGTTTTGACCTACAGAGCTAACAGGTTTCCTTTAATTCAATGATTAGTATTATACAAGGAAGTGAATGAATTAATGCGTCACTCTGCATTGCCAATTTTATAAAGACGGTTGGAAGTTTTTAAGTTCATTATCAAAAGATTGAAACCAATTGTTCAACATACAGAGTGTTCCCCTCCTAGAAAAATTTACAAGTGATTAAAATAAATTATAAATATAAAAGATTGAAGTATTATGAATGATTCTACATGTACTTTACTTTATAATACAAATCAAAATAAATTCATGTATTCTATGTAATTAAGATTTTATAAATACATTATTTTCTAATAGCTCAGAGATTCATTTCTTAATAAACTAATTAAATTTTTTTCCTTATTTTTAATACAAATACTACGGAAAAGTCTTTCTTTTAAAAGGATTTATACTATCAGTGAAACAGAATTTTAATATTATTTAAAGAATTAGTAGTGAATATTTAAAATATTTCAGTTTCTTCAGCTTTAATTTCCAAATGTTCATAATTTCAGTAATTTTATAGATTCTATCAAGCTCAAAGATGTCCTACACGAAACAATTTTATTCACCCGTATTACAATAATAAATACTATACCTTAAAGTAATATTGCAATAGCAAAGCAGTCGGAAAACTTTATGATAAAAGAATAAAACAATATATATAGTTAAGAAAAATGATGTTCATTATACATGCATTAAAATTGAATCCAACTTTTAACACATACAAGTTACAAATTGACTAGGTGACCAACATAAATGTTTATATTTTGTTTAAAATAATGTGTTCTTAAAGAGATATGAAGAATAAATTAATTTTGACAGATGTGGAGTACTTAAACCATTTTGCACAGCGAAAAATTTTACCCATAACAATCTGGCTTTGCAAAGTTTAAGCGCTATTTTAGGACACCCTGTATTTCAATAATACTAATTAATACCCATTTTGCAGAGAATGATTAAAAAATTAAAATGCATATTCTCTAAAAAAATTTATCCCTTTTTTTCCTTCAATGTAATGCAAATTCAAAAAAAAAATGAGATTGAAAACAAGATTTCGATTCGATTATTCTTTATCGTATACGAAAGGATTATAATATATGTAATTATAATAAAAAAATATTTTTAATTATTACTATTTAAAAAGAAAATGTTATATATTTAATTTTTTGAATGTTAAATTTATTAGAGAATTTTTAACGTAACCATGAATCCCGTTCTCCAACCTCCATTTTTTATCATTTTAAAGCTAGATTAAAACTGAAAGAAGGTCTTTCTCTCTCTTTTTTACATTTTCAAAAACTGTTCTTTAAAAAAGACTTAACTTGGCTTCAAACCAATTAACTACTTTAATAAGCTTTTAAATATTTTTTTCTGAAAATAAAAACCGTATGTGTGTTTCGAATTGCGCATTATGTCAATGCTCGTCAAATAAAAAAATGGCATTATGTGAACGAAAATGAATCTAAGCATTTTCTTTTATATTCCTAGTTCTAGCATTCCCATCTTAGAAAAATAAATTTCTTTCGTGGTGAATTTAGTTTTAAAAATGTTGAAACAATTTTAGTAAAATTAGTAATTAAGGAGATATTTATTGAAAAATCTGATATACCACACAAAACAGCATATTCAACATTTTTTAAGAACATAGTTTTAGAAATATATTAAAAGTAGATAAATTTCTATCCAAGTGGATTTCAGTCAGGTAGCCTTAAATTAAAAAAAGATTTTTTAAATACATTTATATATTTTAGTAATATATCATTTTATAATATGTTCTTCGGTTTCTAATTAAAGTAGGAAATATTTCTAGACCTAAAAAATGAATGGATATACAATTAATTAGAGATTGAATTATATATGCATTACTTTATATTGAATCCTATGTACAATACACAGCAGCAGAAAAAAAACCTGCATGCATTTTTTTAGTTATTTCACAAAATCCAATTTAATTAAAAAACTCTTTGTATAATAATTCCACATTCTGATCTGGCTAATAATATAATAAAATAGGTTTTTATCCCTCTTAATATATATATATATATATATATATTTCTTATTTTAGAGGAGAGAAATTTGTTTTCAGAAATATATTATTTTACTGTAGTTTTTATTAAAATATTTACATTTCCTCTCTCGGATTTAAATATTGTAAAAATTTTAGAGAATCTTTTTATTTTAAATGTGAGTATTTTTTAACATTCTTTCTTTTGTTCTTAGTTATAGAATATTCGTTTGATTTTTCAACGACTTATTCATTCAGTTGCGAAACATCTACCTTTCTGTTGTTATGATATATCTGGATTGTTTGAAATAATATTATGTAAATACTACAGATTTTTAAACTTAATTAGAATCCGGTGCTTCGAATATAATTGGATATATAGCAAAATATCTCCTAGATGAAATCTAAGAAAATTGAAAAATTAAAAATATTCATCCCAGTGCAAAAGTAATGACTTGATAAAGGCAGGCACTACTGATGTTTGGGTCTGCTCCTTTATATATTTAAATTTTTTTTAAAGTTATTTCTCGTACGCGCGCGTGGATGGATCATCAAATATTAGTTTAATTAAATTTCCTTTCATGATAGAATTTTCTTGCAAAAGATCTAATCGCAATGACGGGGAAAAATGTGTTTCGATTTTTTTTTCTTTTTTCTTTTTGCATTTTTTTAAAGAATAAATATGTTTTTTTGTATGAAACAAGTTTTCTTTGTCTGAATAACATACTTTCATAAACTAAAAAAGTTAAATAAATTTCAAAGTATAAAACAGGGAAAATTAGAGTGAGAAACTAATTCATGCATCAAAATGTATCACCCTGTATCTCAAAAACAAAAGAAAAACAAAACAACAACAAAATATAAAAATGTTGGTATTTTCAAATTGTTGATTTTTGACGGGTCTAGAACAAAAATTGAACAACGTTACTTGAACAGAAAGACGCTATAAGATTGACTTTTTTCAAAAGTTTCAATTTTCAATAAAATAGATTCTTGCATTTTACAACATATAATTTTCCTTAGACAGTTTCAATCTCTTTCAACCTATAAAGACCGTCTGTTTTTTATATCATTCCTTACATTCAATCTTCACAAGGGATTTTACCTGACCTTTGCAGTCAAAGTATCTTTTATTGAGATCATGTTTCTGAGCCTGAAGTAACAAAAAAACTCAGATGATGCAAGTTCGAATGAGATCGAAAAGATATATCCTGTGATGTCTACATTTTTCTAAATGGAGAAAAAAACTTATTGCAAGAAATTGTAAGAGCTATATCAAGCCGATAAAAAATGAAGTAATTTTTTCGGAGTAAAAAATCACAAATCCAGAACTTGGCATTACCTTCTAGAATCAAGGCAATATTTATGAAAATAGTAAGAATAATAGAGAATTATCTAAATACTTTCTATATGAAAAGCATAACTGATTACAATTCATTGGGAAAAAAACTGATATTCCAATTCCAATTCCTTTTAATTTTTTAAAAATTCTTTTAAGAAATAAATTTATACTTTCGTAATATGTTACATGCAGTTAAACATATTTCGGTATTATATAATGTATGAATTTTTTTTTACTTTGGAAGTCGAAATCACATAATTTTTACATAAATTGTAAAAGTACTTATTTCATGAACATGTATAAAATCCAAAATAACTTTTCAAAATTTTAGTGATAGATTTTAAGCAATACGCTGTTATGAAAGTAAGGCACAAGTACTTCTGAAGATTGAGGAAGATTTTTGCATATGAATTTATCTTGTTCATGGTGTATTTTCTTCTTAAAATAAATATAAAATTCGACGTCGGGGGTGACCAACCCGCTACGCGTGTGCCATAGTGTAGCATGATGGAGTTATAACAGACAATGGCATGTGTCTTAATAAAAAATTTGAAAAATTTGAAAATAAAATAAAAAAAATTTTATTACAATTTTATTGACAAAGGGTTGTCTTAGAAAGGAATTCCTCAAAATTCCCTTTAAATACATGGAATTTCAACAGAAAATTATAATGCAGAAAATACTCCTTCATTGTTTTGTGCGTTGGTTTTCTGTCGAAGGTGTGCACTAGCATGATTTCGGATTTTGAGGGATCATGTCTTAAAATATCTGGAAGAAAACAAAGAATTGCCCTAACTGAGGTTTACAACTCAAGAATAAAGATTGGCTGTAAAATTTAGCTTTTTTACCGATATTATGTAACATTTAAATAATTTAAAACTTAAGATTATAAGGGAAATATTGTATTTCTCCTACTCTAGTTCCTCGTACAGTTTTTTGTGTGAACAAACTTTGGATTTTCTTGTTTCGAATTTGGAGAAAAAACAGTAAAACATTTCTCATTAATGCCATTCATTCATCTACCAAAGTTAATAATTCTCCAAGCTAAGATTTATATACAAATTTAGTATCCATTTTGTAGAATTCTTTTTGTGCTAGGTTTCATGACTTTCAAGATGATAAAAAATGCTGATCTTTTCACAAATCCTTTTTTAATTTTTCTAAAAGACGCTAATGGTTAACAATTTGAAATCCAAATTGAAATTGACTTACAAACTAAATTGCCTCGAGACGAAATTAACCTCTTCTTCCCTTTTCTCATAATGTCTGGAAAAAAGAAGCTCAGTCTTCAAGAGGCTTTGGATTTATTACAGAGCCTACCATCAGAAATAGTGTTTGCAATCCCGTGTCATATTTCAATCCGGCATTTTGGGATTACATTATCAAAATCCGGGATTGGTCCCGAATTAGGATTGAACTATTTATTAAAAATACTTACATATTAGCACAGTTGAAATTGCATAATAAAATTGAAAATATAAATAAAAAATGATTTAATATTATTTTAAGGAAACAAATAAAAAAATTAATTCACCATCAAAAACAAATAAAAATAGTATTTAATGAAATTTAAAAAAAAAGCATTTGTTTCATTTCTTGTGTTTTTGTAAATCTTTATATATACAATATATACGTGTCACAGTGTTTGTCCGTAATGGACTCCGAAACTACTCAACCGATCATAATATAATTTTGCGTACTGTGTGTCATTTCGTTCAACTTAGAACATAGGATACTTTTTATTTCAATTAATCACGCCATAATATTTTTATTGCCGGAAATGTGAAGAATCCGAAAAAATCGTTGCCAGATTCCCGTAAGGGAATAATCGCAAAATGTGGCATTGCTCATGCGTCTGTGGAAGCAGATATTACAAACCAAAATGCACGAAAATTAGATGCCTGGCGTATTTCGGGTTTGGAATCCGATTTTAGAGTCAGTTTCCAAAAATAACCGTAACTTTGCCGGATAAAGCGGCCGGACCGTATCTAAGACACACCATAACAGGGGCTTGCATTAAAAGCCTTAAATCGTGAAAACTTGGACCATGGCGTACTTCAAAATGGATAATCCGAATCTGATATCCAGTCTGAGAAATAACTGTAACTTTGCCGGATAATTCAAGACGACCATTTACTACACAAACCGTGGCAGGAGCTTACCCTTAAAGTCTTGGGAAAAGTGCGTTTCTGTTGTAATTCGGGATGGTGAACGAGAGTTTGAAATTGAATTTTAGAAATTCCTGTAACTTTGCTAGATAATGCCGGATGTCCCTAATGCCCCTTCCAGGGACTGAACTTGCCAGCTCAGGGGAACAAAAGTAATTTCCAGTTGCATCTAAGGACGGGAAACGATAATTTGAAATTATATTTCAGAAACTCCACTAAACTTGCCGGATACTGTATTAATTAGGAGAAAAGGCAAATGATTCGAGTTCCGCGTCCGGATTCTCGTTATCTCTAGCGACTGAACTTGCTCGCGCTGGAGCATCAAAAATCAGCTCCGTGTGCATTTCGGAGTGTGAAAATAGAATCTGAAATTGAATTTTTGGAGTTTCGATAACTTTGCCGGATAATGCCAATCGACCGTATTTTAGACACACCGTAGCAGGGACTTGCCTTAAAAGCCTTGGACCATGAAAACTTTGTCATTGTGTATTTCAAAACGGACAATCTGAATCTGATATTCAATCTGAGAAATAACAGTAACTTAGCCGGATAATTTAGGATGATCGTCTTTTACGCAAACCGGGCAGGAGCACACCTTCAAGTCTTGCGTGGGAAAGTGTATTCTTGGTGTAATTTGAGATGGTTTAAGCGAGTCTGAAATCGAAATATAGAAATTCCTGTATTTTTGACAGATAATGCCAGGGGATCGGAATATTCTCGAACAGCAGTACCAGCCTATCTTGCCGACGTAAAGTGAGTGAGTGAGTGAATATTAACGTCGCACTTTTCAGCTACACGAGGGCTTTTGGAGACTGACCGCGTAATTTTGAACCATGGTCAAGTGACGCGGACGACACCTGAGCTGGCACGCCCTCTCCTAACTACCACACCACACCAAAGGGAGGAAGTTTGTGCTCTCGACAGATTTGACATGAATCGTTCCCCTACACGGCGGGTTTTCAGTGGTACTTGGCTCGAATTCATGACTCGCTTGCCATGATCCGATGCCTTGACCACTTGGCTACCGCGGCCACTGCAGACATAGAGACGAAAAAGTGGATCTTAATTGTATTTCGAAACTGGCGATCCGAATATATATATTCTCAATCCAATTCAATATAATCTCATATCTACGTCAAATAATGCCAGACGAAAGTATTTTGCACGAAACTCCCGTAACTGTGCCGGATAATACCGACCGATCGTAATGTCCCCTTAAGAGACTGAACTTACAGAGTAAGGGCGTCGAAAGTGGACATCAAGTACTTCTCGGGTGGGAACGAGAACCTGGATATGAATTTCAAAAGCTTCGGTAAATTTTCTGGATATTGCTGGAATGAGGTCAAATGGCTCTGTGTTCGAGTTCCACCTCCGGATTTTCATTCCCTATAGCAACTAAACTTTCAGGTGCAGTCGAGCGAAAATATGATTGCAATAGGGAATTGCATCTTCGTGCATTGTTGTCACTGTGTTAGATGGCGGAAAAACTGCACATTCCACATCAGCTGCCATTGAACATTCTTAAAATACAAGATGAAATGTGTACCATTGAAAAAAAGGGTGGATTGGCTACATCATTGCAAATGAATTGTCATGATCAGGGATAATTGTACCATGAACCATAACATTCACTCAAAGCATTATATAGAGCTTATCAAGATTTAAATGGCAACGAGAGAAGATTTGGTGTTGTTGCTGTATTAGTGTCTGAGGATTTCCGACAGTTATTAACAGCCATTACACGCTCTACTTTTGCGCACGAGATTAACTCCTGTTTAAAAGCAACCGTTTTGATGGCGAAACGTGGAAATACTTCGACTGACCATAAACACTCGATTACATTTGCAAAATGATCAATCTGAGCAAATATTTCCTAACCAAATACTGAATTTCGTAAATGGTGAAGTAGACTTCATACCAATACATAATGCATGAAATACCCAGACGATTTCTGTAATGTTCTTTAGGCAAAAAGGAACTGATTGAGAGTGTCTTTCCGGATATACTGTATAATTATCTTGATAATTATTGCCTCTGTAATCCTGTTACTTAATCAGAAAAAATGTTGATATTGTGATGAAATAAACTTTCAGACACAAGTTTGTTGCCAGTTGATCCAACGTTTTTAAGCCAATCTACACTATTGTTGATAAAAACAAAACCGTAAATTTTCAACCAAGTTTTTGAATTCTCTAGATATATCAGGAATGTCACCACATAATCTTCGGTTGGTTCCTGGTTTTTATCTGCGTAACTTAAATTCACTTAGATAATGCAACGGTGCACGTTTGATCAGCAAAAAATTATACCGGGAACCTCTTGAAGCAAACATTTTGACTGCAAAGTTTGAAAGAAATTCGGTTCTGCTACTACGGAATTTGTTGCCACGTGTATTCCACTGATACCGTCAGAATCTCTAATACCATTCAAAATTCTTCAATTCGATTCGTTTGGCTTTCGCGATGACCATAAATGAATCTGAAACCCGAACAATATTCATTTGATACTTGGACTTAGAAAATCCATGTTTCTCGAAAGGGCAACTAATGTTACATGCTCACGTGTGCGGAAACGTTGAATCTATTTGATTAGCAAAATACGGGTTACCGAAAAATATTGTGCACCGATTAGTTGTATAAAATTATTTGTTGTTATACTTTAAAATGATAAAATAATTTTAAAAATTGCAAAGAATCAACGTTATTCACCACATTTATAAAATTAATCCTTATATGTTGTTACTTAACGACTTCGTTAGTAATTCATGGATTATACTACACTCAAGTAGGAGATGGATGAAATGCAAAATTAAAATAATTTGTTGTCTTATACTTTATTTCAACCCTCCAAAATTATAAATGAAGATTAATTTGACTGCATTGAATAGCTTAGAATAATATTGAACTAACGTATTAAAACAAAGCCACAGTAACGCGTGTCCGGGTCAGCTAGTAAGCTTATAAAAACACAGCTCGTCAGCGCTTCATCGTTGAAACGGCTTCTATTTTTGTTACACATTGTCCTGCCGAAAATGCACGTTCGGATTCTTTACTAATAGGTATTATCGTTATTAAATAGGAGTATGCTCTTTTCAGGTAGTCACCACGTCTCCCTCCATTTTTTTAAAAAAAAAAGACATTTCTTTTTGAATTTTTGATGAATTTTGATTCTCAAATCTAATACTGCATTGGTGCATAACCTCTTTGAAACTTTATTTAGTTCTGCTACACTTAATAGTTTTTGTATATAAAGGGATCCAGTTATTGAATCAGAATGTGAATCAATTTCAAGTGTTACCTCATTTGAAATTGAAGATTCATTTGCATGAGCTGTTAGTAATGCATGGATTTGAAGTGTCTCAAGTCTTCCAAGCAGGTCCGCTATTAATTAACGACATTTAATTGAAGAAGGAACTTTGAAAATCTATTCTTGAATATGTTGCTTATATTATATGTAAACATTGCAGTGAGCCACTTAGATGTGTGGACATTCTTCCATTCGAGAAATGAAAGCAGTGCATATATGTTTTTTTTTCTACCTATAGCACACTTATAATTACACAAAAAAATTTCTACGTACATATTTCATAAACAAAATAATATTTTTTGAAAAATAAATTCTTTGAAAATTTTTATGAGAAATTTTTTTTAAACATAATTTAGACAAAATGTAAATCCCGGGATTGGAAAAAAACAGGATCCGAGTTCCGGAATTCCAGATCCCGGGCTGAAAATCCTACTATATATCTTTCAAAGATTCTAATTGCCTCTCTCCAAGTTAGCTGTCACCGAGATACTGAAGACGGAGAAATGTCTGTTCTCTGACCCCACTCGCTATGCGGAGAAAGTTACAGAAGAAAATAAGAGAAACAAATATCAAATTTCAAGGTTTAACATACACACTCGCTTCAAATCCTTCAAGTTCAAACACTTAAGAAAACTAACATTAAACGCATACAGTAGAAAAAAGTAAATGAGATACATTAAATGTAATACCAGATTCACACAATAATTTTAAAAAAATTCAAAATATAATGCAGACAAAAATTAAATCCCGGGTTAGTTATTTTAATCCCGGGATTTGAAAAAACCACCAGCATCCCAGGGCTGCAAACCCTAATCAGAAAGCAGTAATGCACTAACAGATGATAGTTCAGATGAAGAAGTCTCAGAAAATAATCTGGAATTTTCATCAGATTCTGAAGAAGACAATCAAGAAATTGAACAAGACCCAGTGTGCAGTGATCATGTTAAGAAAGTACAGTAATCCCTACCACAAGATGTAGTGCTTTAAAAAAAATTCAATCGCAACCCCTCACTCAAAATATACAAAGTGGTAAAGTATTTTTGTATATATTAATGAAAACAAAAATATCTTCAATTAAGTTTATGTGAAAACCTGATTTTAAAAACAAAAAACAAATACATTTTAATAATTTATAATTTTCAAAAATAATTTTTGGCTGTAAAATATTAGTGTTTTTTGGTTATTTAGCATTTTAAGACGTAAAACTGAATTAAAAAGCCTTTTGCATTATTTAGCCCTCAGTAAACTTACTGGCAGTACCTGAAGGCGATATGGTACCCTATTCACAATTACTTTTATTTTTAAAATTTAATATTTGGTTTAATTGTATTTTATAAAAAAAGATATTTATATTAATAAATCCACACAAAAATTTTTAATTTGTTGCAAAATTTAAATTTTTTGAACTTTTTAAAAAAATTTTCAATTCCTAAAATTTTAAATGCACCTCTTTTTTTTCAAAATTTTTTTCCAAGTACCTTATAATATACTACATAAAACTGTGCATGGGGTTTTTTCTGCTGCTGCTCTTTAATTTTTATTAGTTTTTTTATACTTAAACTTCCAAAAATTCTCAAAAAACATTAATTTTGATTTTGAAATATTTTCGAAAAAGTACTAAACATGTTAGAGCTAATTCCATGCACAATTTACAAAACGTACAGTTCAGATCACGTATATAAAAAATTTAAACCCATATTTCAATTATCAAAGAAGCCTTAGGGTTTTGAATAATAGTACATGTACAAAAACTCAACATGGAAAAATACAAGTTTGAAGTTTTCGTTCCTGATTAGCCTGATAAAATATTCATCGAATAGTCTGAAATTTTTATGAATGTTAAGTAGCTTATTTAAAACTGCTTACCATAAGAAATTGCAAAAATGTAGAACAATGAAACAGTATACTGCCATAATGAATATACAGAAGAAATGAATGGAAGATCAATATTTCATAAAACTTTATCTAATAATTATAAAAAATACACACACTTCAGAGCTAATTACGTGCTCAGAGATAATGCACAACATGTACAAAAGATGTTTATGCCTTTATTTTTATTTCCATGTTTATAAGCCTTCGCATGTTAAATATTGTACACGAATGAAAGCAAAATCAAATAAAAATTTATAGGTAAAATATATCAAAATCTAAGAGCTGCATATGTGCATTTGTAAATAAATTTCTTAAAATATTTTAACAATAAAAGTGTTGAATTTCGCACGCATGAGATACATATATATATATCACCAAAAACAAATATATAAAAATGAGAAAGTTTTTCTATTCTTGCGAATTAGATTTTTAATTATCTGAGTTATCAAAATGAGATTTAGTATTTGTGCTTTGGAAGAATCAATTTTGAAGTTCTAATTTCATTCATAATACTATCACAAAAAGCACGCACAACTTTTAAATCTTGACCAAATCCATTTGTGCCCCCCCCCCCAATAAACAATTCACAAACTAGAATTTTGCATGAATTGCACAATTCTTTCTTGAAATGATTTGTTTCTGCATATATAATGTCAGTCTCATTTACGAGTGGTAGAAAAATAATTCCTTTTTTATCAGGCTCTTTTCTAGCAGATAATCTGAAATGTTCTGTGGTGGTTGCTGTCCAGCATGAAATATTGCTCCATAACTTGATAAAAAATGCAGGTAAGGCTTTGAAATTTTGCAGGCATTATTAATGTTTCGAGGTATCATATAAGCCAATAAAAAAATTTCGACAGTTTAATGATTTTTAGGGTACCATATTGCCTTAAAGTACCAATTAATTAATTAGCTGTATTGGATTAAATTTCTCAAAGTTGAATATTTTATTTGTGTATATGTCTAAATTTTCAATGTAATGACTCAAAAATTCCATGCATTAAAAAAACGCAGTAAATCATAATGCAGTAGTTAAAAAGGCTAACAATAAGACCTAAGTTT
>BMAO01027476.1:0-14409 GCA_019973975.1 Trichonephila clavata | reverse complement strand
TTCACATTTTTGGATATTTGGCAGGGAGACGTCATGAACAGGGAAACAATTTCTAACTCCTATTCCAACCAAACTCTATTTTCTGATGTAAAATCCGACGCTGATCACGAATACATGTAGCGCTTTTCAAAATTTCAATTAGATCAAAAGTTATTGCAATAAAAATTTTCACATTTTTTGGATATTTGGCAGGGGAGACGTCATGAACAGGGAAACAATTTCTAACTCCTATTCCAACCAAACTCTATTTTCTGATGTAAAATCCGACGCTGATCACGAATACATGTAGCGCTTTTCAAAATTTCAATTAGATCAAAAGTTATTGCAATAAAAATTTTCACATTTTTTGGATATTTGGCAGGGGAGACGTCATGAACAGGGAAACAATTTCTAACTCCTATTCCAACCAAACTCTATTTTCTGATGTAAAGTCCGACGCTGATCACGAATACATGTAGCGCTTTTCAAAATTTCAATTAGATCAAAAGTTATTGCAATAAAAATTTTCACATTTTTTGGATATTTGGCAGGGGAGACGTCATGAACAGGGAAACAATTTCTAACTCCTATTCCAACCAAACTCTATTTTCTGATGTAAAATCCGACGCTGATCACGAATACATGTAGCGCTTTTCAAAATTTCAATTAGATCAAAAGTTATTGCAATAAAAATTTTCACATTTTTTGGATATTTGGCAGGGGAGACGTCATGAACAGGGAAACAATTTCTAACTCCTATTCCAACCAAACTCTATTTTCTGATGTAAAGTCCGACGCTGATCACGAATACATGTAGCGCTTTTCAAAATTTCAATTAGATCAAAAGTTATTGCAATAAAAATTTTCACATTTTTTGGATATTTGGCAGGGGAGACGTCATGAACAGGGAAACAATTTCTAACTCCTATTCCAACCAAACTCTATTTTCTGATGTAAAATCCGACGCTGATCACGAATACATGTAGCGCTTTTCAAAATTTCAATTAGATCAAAAGTTATTGCAATAAAAATTTTCACATTTTTTGGATATTTGGCAGGGGAGACGTCATGAACAGGGAAACAATTTCTAACTCCTATTCCAACCAAACTCTATTTTCTGATGTAAAATCCGACGCTGATCACGAATACATGTAGCGCTTTTCAAAATTTCAATTAGATCAAAAGTTATTGCAATAAAAATTTTCACATTTTTTGGATATTTGGCAGGGGAGACGTCATGAACAGGGAAACAATTTCTAACTCCTATTCCAACCAAACTCTATTTTCTGATGTAAAGTCCGACGCTGATCACGAATACATGTAGCTCTTTTCAAAATTTCAATTAGATCAAAAGTTATTGCAATAAAAATTTTCACATTTTTTGGATATTTGGCAGGGGAGACGTCATGAACAGGGAAACAATTTCTAACTCCTATTCCAACCAAACTCTATTTTCTGATGTAAAATCCGACGCTGATCACGAATACATGTAGCGCTTTTCAAAATTTCAATTAGATCAAAAGTTATTGCAATAAAAATTTTCACATTTTTTGGATATTTGGCAGGGGAGACGTCATGAACAGGGAAACAATTTCTAACTCCTATTCCAACCAAACTCTATTTTCTGATGTAAAATCCGACGCTGATCACGAATACATGTAGCGCTTTTCAAAATTTCAATTAGATCAAAAGTTATTGCAATAAAAATTTTCACATTTTTTGGATATTTGGCAGGGGAGACGTCATGAACAGGGAAACAATTTCTAACTCCTATTCCAACCAAACTCTATTTTCTGATGTAAAATCCGACGCTGATCACGAATACATGTAGCGCTTTTCAAAATTTCAATTAGATCAAAAGTTATTGCAATAAAAATTTTCACATTTTTTGGATATTTGGCAGGGGAGACGTCATGAACAGGGAAACAATTTCTAACTCCTATTCCAACCAAACTCTATTTTCTGATGTAAAATCCGACGCTGATCACGAATACATGTAGCGCTTTTCAAAATTTCAATTAGATCAAAAGTTATTGCAATAAAAATTTTCACATTTTTTGGATATTTGGCAGGGGAGACGTCATGAACAGGGAAACAATTTCTAACTCCTATTCCAACCAAACTCTATTTTCTGATGTAAAATCCGACGCTGATCACGAATACATGTAGCGCTTTTCAAAATTTCAATTAGATCAAAAGTTATTGCAATAAAAATTTTCACATTTTTTGGATATTTGGCAGGGGAGACGTCATGAACAGGGAAACAATTTCTAACTCCTATTCCAACCAAACTCTATTTTCTGATGTAAAATCCGACGCTGATCACGAATACATGTAGCGCTTTTCAAAATTTCAATTAGATCAAAAGTTATTGCAATAAAAATTTTCACATTTTTTGGATATTTGGCAGGGGAGACGTCATGAACAGGGAAACAATTTCTAACTCCTATTCCAACCAAACTCTATTTTCTGATGTAAAATCCGACGCTGATCACGAATACATGTAGCGCTTTTCAAAATTTCAATTAGATCAAAAGTTATTGCAATAAAAATTTTCACATTTTTTGGATATTTGGCAGGGGAGACGTCATGAACAGGGAAACAATTTCTAACTCCTATTCCAACCAAACTCTATTTTCTGATGTAAAATCCGACGCTGATCACGAATACATGTAGCGCTTTTCAAAATTTCAATTAGATCAAAAGTTATTGCAATAAAAATTTTCACATTTTTTGGATATTTGGCAGGGGAGACGTCATGAACAGGGAAACAATTTCTAACTCCTATTCCAACCAAACTCTATTTTCTGATGTAAAATCCGACGCTGATCACGAATACATGTAGCGCTTTTCAAAATTTCAATTAGATCAAAAGTTATTGCAATAAAAATTTTCACATTTTTTGGATATTTGGCAGGGGAGACGTCATGAACAGGGAAACAATTTCTAACTCCTATTCCAACCAAACTCTATTTTCTGATGTAAAATCCGACGCTGATCACGAATACATGTAGCGCTTTTCAAAATTTCAATTAGATCAAAAGTTATTGCAATAAAAATTTTCACATTTTTTGGATATTTGGCAGGGGAGACGTCATGAACAGGGAAACAATTTCTAACTCCTATTCCAACCAAACTCTATTTTCTGATGTAAAGTCCGACGCTGATCACGAATACATGTAGCGCTTTTCAAAATTTCAATTAGATCAAAAGTTATTGCAATAAAAATTTTCACATTTTTTGGATATTTGGCAGGGGAGACGTCATGAACAGGGAAACAATTTCTAACTCCTATTCCAACCAAACTCTATTTTCTGATGTAAAATCCGACGCTGATCACGAATACATGTAGCGCTTTTCAAAATTTCAATTAGATCAAAAGTTATTGCAATAAAAATTTTCACATTTTTTGGATATTTGGCAGGGGAGACGTCATGAACAGGGAAACAATTTCTAACTCCTATTCCAACCAAACTCTATTTTCTGATGTAAAGTCCGACGCTGATCACGAATACATGTAGCGCTTTTCAAAATTTCAATTAGATCAAAAGTTATTGCAATAAAAATTTTCACATTTTTTGGATATTTGGCAGGGGAGACGTCATGAACAGGGAAACAATTTCTAACTCCTATTCCAACCAAACTCTATTTTCTGATGTAAAATCCGACGCTGATCACGAATACATGTAGCGCTTTTCAAAATTTCAATTAGATCAAAAGTTATTGCAATAAAAATTTTCACATTTTTTGGATATTTGGCAGGGGAGACGTCATGAACAGGGAAACAATTTCTAACTCCTATTCCAACCAAACTCTATTTTCTGATGTAAAATCCGACGCTGATCACGAATACATGTAGCGCTTTTCAAAATTTCAATTAGATCAAAAGTTATTGCAATAAAAATTTTCACATTTTTTGGATATTTGGCAGGGGAGACGTCATGAACAGGGAAACAATTTCTAACTCCTATTCCAACCAAACTCTATTTTCTGATGTAAAATCCGACGCTGATCACGAATACATGTAGCGCTTTTCAAAATTTCAATTAGATCAAAAGTTATTGCAATAAAAATTTTCACATTTTTTGGATATTTGGCAGGGGAGACGTCATGAACAGGGAAACAATTTCTAACTCCTATTCCAACCAAACTCTATTTTCTGATGTAAAATCCGACGCTGATCACGAATACATGTAGCGCTTTTCAAAATTTCAATTAGATCAAAAGTTATTGCAATAAAAATTTTCACATTTTTTGGATATTTGGCAGGGGAGACGTCATGAACAGGGAAACAATTTCTAACTCCTATTCCAACCAAACTCTATTTTCTGATGTAAAATCCGACGCTGATCACGAATACATGTAGCGCTTTTCAAAATTTCAATTAGATCAAAAGTTATTGCAATAAAAATTTTCACATTTTTTGGATATTTGGCAGGGGAGACGTCATGAACAGGGAAACAATTTCTAACTCCTATTCCAACCAAACTCTATTTTCTGATGTAAAGTCCGACGCTGATCACGAATACATGTAGCGCTTTTCAAAATTTCAATTAGATCAAAAGTTATTGCAATAAAAATTTTCACATTTTTTGGATATTTGGCAGGGGAGACGTCATGAACAGGGAAACAATTTCTAACTCCTATTCCAACCAAACTCTATTTTCTGATGTAAAGTCCGACGCTGATCACGAATACATGTAGCGCTTTTCAAAATTTCAATTAGATCAAAAGTTATTGCAATAAAAATTTTCACATTTTTTGGATATTTGGCAGGGGAGACGTCATGAACAGGGAAACAATTTCTAACTCCTATTCCAACCAAACTCTATTTTCTGATGTAAAGTCCGACGCTGATCACGAATACATGTAGCTCTTTTCAAAATTTCAATTAGATCAAAAGTTATTGCAATAAAAATTTTCACATTTTTTGGATATTTGGCAGGGGAGACGTCATGAACAGGGAAACAATTTCTAACTCCTATTCCAACCAAACTCTATTTTCTGATGTAAAATCCGACGCTGATCACGAATACATGTAGCGCTTTTCAAAATTTCAATTAGATCAAAAGTTATTGCAATAAAAATTTTCACATTTTTTGGATATTTGGCAGGGGAGACGTCATGAACAGGGAAACAATTTCTAACTCCTATTCCAACCAAACTCTATTTTCTGATGTAAAATCCGACGCTGATCACGAATACATGTAGCGCTTTTCAAAATTTCAATTAGATCAAAAGTTATTGCAATAAAAATTTTCACATTTTTTGGATATTTGGCAGGGGAGACGTCATGAACAGGGAAACAATTTCTAACTCCTATTCCAACCAAACTCTATTTTCTGATGTAAAGTCCGACGCTGATCACGAATACATGTAGCGCTTTTCAAAATTTCAATTAGATCAAAAGTTATTGCAATAAAAATTTTCACATTTTTTGGATATTTGGCAGGGGAGACGTCATGAACAGGGAAACAATTTCTAACTCCTATTCCAACCAAACTCTATTTTCTGATGTAAAGTCCGACGCTGATCACGAATACATGTAGCGCTTTTCAAAATTTCAATTAGATCAAAAGTTATTGCAATAAAAATTTTCACATTTTTTGGATATTTGGCAGGGGAGACGTCATGAACAGGGAAACAATTTCTAACTCCTATTCCAACCAAACTCTATTTTCTGATGTAAAGTCCGACGCTGATCACGAATACATGTAGCGCTTTTCAAAATTTCAATTAGATCAAAAGTTATTGCAATAAAAATTTTCACATTTTTTGGATATTTGGCAGGGGAGACGTCATGAACAGGGAAACAATTTCTAACTCCTATTCCAACCAAACTCTATTTTCTGATGTAAAATCCGACGCTGATCACGAATACATGTAGCGCTTTTCAAAATTTCAATTAGATCAAAAGTTATTGCAATAAAAATTTTCACATTTTTTGGATATTTGGCAGGGGAGACGTCATGAACAGGGAAACAATTTCTAACTCCTATTCCAACCAAACTCTATTTTCTGATGTAAAATCCGACGCTGATCACGAATACATGTAGCGCTTTTCAAAATTTCAATTAGATCAAAAGTTATTGCAATAAAAATTTTCACATTTTTTGGATATTTGGCAGGGGAGACGTCATGAACAGGGAAACAATTTCTAACTCCTATTCCAACCAAACTCTATTTTCTGATGTAAAGTCCGACGCTGATCACGAATACATGTAGCGCTTTTCAAAATTTCAATTAGATCAAAAGTTATTGCAATAAAAATTTTCACATTTTTTGGATATTTGGCAGGGGAGACGTCATGAACAGGGAAACAATTTCTAACTCCTATTCCAACCAAACTCTATTTTCTGATGTAAAATCCGACGCTGATCGCGAATACATGTAGCGCTTTTCAAAATTTCAATTAGATCAAAAGTTATTGCAATAAAAATTTTCACATTTTTTGGATATTTGGCAGGGGAGACGTCATGAACAGGGAAACAATTTCTAACTCCTATTCCAACCAAACTCTATTTTCTGATGTAAAGTCCGACGCTGATCACGAATACATGTAGCGCTTTTCAAAATTTCAATTAGATCAAAAGTTATTGCAATAAAAATTTTCACATTTTTTGGATATTTGGCAGGGGAGACGTCATGAACAGGGAAACAATTTCTAACTCCTATTCCAACCAAACTCTATTTTCTGATGTAAAGTCCGACGCTGATCACGAATACATGTAGCGCTTTTCAAAATTTCAATTAGATCAAAAGTTATTGCAATAAAAATTTTCACATTTTTTGGATATTTGGCAGGGGAGACGTCATGAACAGGGAAACAATTTCTAACTCCTATTCCAACCAAACTCTATTTTCTGATGTAAAATCCGACGCTGATCACGAATACATGTAGCGCTTTTCAAAATTTCAATTAGATCAAAAGTTATTGCAATAAAAATTTTCACATTTTTTGGATATTTGGCAGGGGAGACGTCATGAACAGGGAAACAATTTCTAACTCCTATTCCAACCAAACTCTATTTTCTGATGTAAAATCCGACGCTGATCACGAATACATGTAGCGCTTTTCAAAATTTCAATTAGATCAAAAGTTATTGCAATAAAAATTTTCACATTTTTTGGATATTTGGCAGGGGAGACGTCATGAACAGGGAAACAATTTCTAACTCCTATTCCAACCAAACTCTATTTTCTGATGTAAAGTCCGACGCTGATCACGAATACATGTAGCGCTTTTCAAAATTTCAATTAGATCAAAAGTTATTGCAATAAAAAATTTTCACATTTTTTGGATATTTGGCAGGGGAGACGTCATGAACAGGGAAACAATTTCTAACTCCTATTCCAACCAAACTCTATTTTCTGATGTAAAATCCGACGCTGATCACGAATACATGTAGCGCTTTTCAAAATTTCAATTAGATCAAAAGTTATTGCAATAAAAATTTTCACATTTTTTGGATATTTGGCAGGGGAGACGTCATGAACAGGGAAACAATTTCTAACTCCTATTCCAACCAAACTCTATTTTCTGATGTAAAATCCGACGCTGATCACGAATACATGTAGCGCTTTTCAAAATTTCAATTAGATCAAAAGTTATTGCAATAAAAATTTTCACATTTTTTGGATATTTGGCAGGGGAGACGTCATGAACAGGGAAACAATTTCTAACTCCTATTCCAACCAAACTCTATTTTCTGATGTAAAATCCGACGCTGATCACGAATACATGTAGCGCTTTTCAAAATTTCAATTAGATCAAAAGTTATTGCAATAAAAAATTTTCACATTTTTTGGATATTTGGCAGGGGAGACGTCATGAACAGGGAAACAATTTCTAACTCCTATTCCAACCAAACTCTATTTTCTGATGTAAAATCCGACGCTGATCACGAATACATGTAGCGCTTTTCAAAATTTCAATTAGATCAAAAGTTATTGCAATAAAAATTTTCACATTTTTTGGATATTTGGCAGGGGAGACGTCATGAACAGGGAAACAATTTCTAACTCCTATTCCAACCAAACTCTATTTTCTGATGTAAAATCCGACGCTGATCACGAATACATGTAGCGCTTTTCAAAATTTCAATTAGATCAAAAGTTATTGCAATAAAAATTTTCACATTTTTTGGATATTTGGCAGGGGAGACGTCATGAACAGGGAAACAATTTCTAACTCCTATTCCAACCAAACTCTATTTTCTGATGTAAAATCCGACGCTGATCACGAATACATGTAGCGCTTTTCAAAATTTCAATTAGATCAAAAGTTATTGCAATAAAAATTTTCACATTTTTTGGATATTTGGCAGGGGAGACGTCATGAACAGGGAAACAATTTCTAACTCCTATTCCAACCAAACTCTATTTTCTGATGTAAAATCCGACGCTGATCACGAATACATGTAGCGCTTTTCAAAATTTCAATTAGATCAAAAGTTATTGCAATAAAAAATTTTCACATTTTTTGGATATTTGGCAGGGGAGACGTCATGAACAGGGAAACAATTTCTAACTCCTATTCCAACCAAACTCTATTTTCTGATGTAAAATCCGACGCTGATCACGAATACATGTAGCGCTTTTCAAAATTTCAATTAGATCAAAAGTTATTGCAATAAAAATTTTCACATTTTTTGGATATTTGGCAGGGGAGACGTCATGAACAGGGAAACAATTTCTAACTCCTATTCCAACCAAACTCTATTTTCTGATGTAAAGTCCGACGCTGATCACGAATACATGTAGCGCTTTTCAAAATTTCAATTAGATCAAAAGTTATTGCAATAAAAATTTTCACATTTTTTGGATATTTGGCAGGGGAGACGTCATGAACAGGGAAACAATTTCTAACTCCTATTCCAACCAAACTCTATTTTCTGATGTAAAATCCGACGCTGATCACGAATACATGTAGCGCTTTTCAAAATTTCAATTAGATCAAAAGTTATTGCAATAAAAAATTTTCACATTTTTTGGATATTTGGCAGGGGAGACGTCATGAACAGGGAAACAATTTCTAACTCCTATTCCAACCAAACTCTATTTTCTGATGTAAAGTCCGACGCTGATCACGAATACATGTAGCGCTTTTCAAAATTTCAATTAGATCAAAAGTTATTGCAATAAAAATTTTCACATTTTTTGGATATTTGGCAGGGGAGACGTCATGAACAGGGAAACAATTTCTAACTCCTATTCCAACCAAACTCTATTTTCTGATGTAAAGTCCGACGCTGATCACGAATACATGTAGCGCTTTTCAAAATTTCAATTAGATCAAAAGTTATTGCAATAAAAATTTTCACATTTTTTGGATATTTGGCAGGGGAGACGTCATGAACAGGGAAACAATTTCTAACTCCTATTCCAACCAAACTCTATTTTCTGATGTAAAATCCGACGCTGATCACGAATACATGTAGCGCTTTTCAAAATTTCAATTAGATCAAAAGTTATTGCAATAAAAATTTTCACATTTTTTGGATATTTGGCAGGGGAGACGTCATGAACAGGGAAACAATTTCTAACTCCTATTCCAACCAAACTCTATTTTCTGATGTAAAATCCGACGCTGATCACGAATACATGTAGCGCTTTTCAAAATTTCAATTAGATCAAAAGTTATTGCAATAAAAATTTTCACATTTTTTGGATATTTGGCAGGGGAGACGTCATGAACAGGGAAACAATTTCTAACTCCTATTCCAACCAAACTCTATTTTCTGATGTAAAATCCGACGCTGATCACGAATACATGTAGCGCTTTTCAAAATTTCAATTAGATCAAAAGTTATTGCAATAAAAATTTTCACATTTTTTGGATATTTGGCAGGGGAGACGTCATGAACAGGGAAACAATTTCTAACTCCTATTCCAACCAAACTCTATTTTCTGATGTAAAATCCGACGCTGATCACGAATACATGTAGCGCTTTTCAAAATTTCAATTAGATCAAAAGTTATTGCAATAAAAATTTTCACATTTTTTGGATATTTGGCAGGGGAGACGTCATGAACAGGGAAACAATTTCTAACTCCTATTCCAACCAAACTCTATTTTCTGATGTAAAATCCGACGCTGATCACGAATACATGTAGCGCTTTTCAAAATTTCAATTAGATCAAAAGTTATTGCAATAAAAATTTTCACATTTTTTGGATATTTGGCAGGGGAGACGTCATGAACAGGGAAACAATTTCTAACTCCTATTCCAACCAAACTCTATTTTCTGATGTAAAATCCGACGCTGATCACGAATACATGTAGCGCTTTTCAAAATTTCAATTAGATCAAAAGTTATTGCAATAAAAATTTTCACATTTTTGGATATTTGGCAGGGGAGACGTCATGAACAGGGAAACAATTTCTAACTCCTATTCCAACCAAACTCTATTTTCTGATGTAAAGTCCGACGCTGATCACGAATACATGTAGCGCTTTTCAAAATTTCAATTAGATCAAAAGTTATTGCAATAAAAAATTTTCACATTTTTTGGATATTTGGCAGGGGAGACGTCATGAACAGGGAAACAATTTCTAACTCCTATTCCAACCAAACTCTATTTTCTGATGTAAAATCCGACGCTGATCACGAATACATGTAGCGCTTTTCAAAATTTCAATTAGATCAAAAGTTATTGCAATAAAAATTTTCACATTTTTTGGATATTTGGCAGGGGAGACGTCATGAACAGGGAAACAATTTCTAACTCCTATTCCAACCAAACTCTATTTTCTGATGTAAAGTCCGACGCTGATCACGAATACATGTAGCGCTTTTCAAAATTTCAATTAGATCAAAAGTTATTGCAATAAAAAATTTTCACATTTTTTGGATATTTGGCAGGGGAGACGTCATGAACAGGGAAACAATTTCTAACTCCTATTCCAACCAAACTCTATTTTCTGATGTAAAATCCGACGCTGATCACGAATACATGTAGCGCTTTTCAAAATTTCAATTAGATCAAAAGTTATTGCAATAAAAAATTTTCACATTTTTTGGATATTTGGCAGGGGAGACGTCATGAACAGGGAAACAATTTCTAACTCCTATTCCAACCAAACTCTATTTTCTGATGTAAAATCCGACGCTGATCACGAATACATGTAGCGCTTTTCAAAATTTCAATTAGATCAAAAGTTATTGCAATAAAAATTTTCACATTTTTTGGATATTTGGCAGGGGAGACGTCATGAACAGGGAAACAATTTCTAACTCCTATTCCAACCAAACTCTATTTTCTGATGTAAAGTCCGACGCTGATCACGAATACATGTAGCTCTTTTCAAAATTTCAATTAGATCAAAAGTTATTGCAATAAAAATTTTCACATTTTTTGGATATTTGGCAGGGGAGACGTCATGAACAGGGAAACAATTTCTAACTCCTATTCCAACCAAACTCTATTTTCTGATGTAAAATCCGACGCTGATCACGAATACATGTAGCGCTTTTCAAAATTTCAATTAGATCAAAAGTTATTGCAATAAAAATTTTCACATTTTTTGGATATTTGGCAGGGGAGACGTCATGAACAGGGAAACAATTTCTAACTCCTATTCCAACCAAACTCTATTTTCTGATGTAAAATCCGACGCTGATCACGAATACATGTAGCGCTTTTCAAAATTTCAATTAGATCAAAAGTTATTGCAATAAAAATTTTCACATTTTTTGGATATTTGGCAGGGGAGACGTCATGAACAGGGAAACAATTTCTAACTCCTATTCCAACCAAACTCTATTTTCTGATGTAAAATCCGACGCTGATCACGAATACATGTAGCGCTTTTCAAAATTTCAATTAGATCAAAAGTTATTGCAATAAAAATTTTCACATTTTTTGGATATTTGGCAGGGGAGACGTCATGAACAGGGAAACAATTTCTAACTCCTATTCCAACCAAACTCTATTTTCTGATGTAAAGTCCGACGCTGATCACGAATACATGTAGCGCTTTTCAAAATTTCAATTAGATCAAAAGTTATTGCAATAAAAATTTTCACATTTTTTGGATATTTGGCAGGGGAGACGTCATGAACAGGGAAACAATTTCTAACTCCTATTCCAACCAAACTCTATTTTCTGATGTAAAATCCGACGCTGATCACGAATACATGTAGCGCTTTTCAAAATTTCAATTAGATCAAAAGTTATTGCAATAAAAATTTTCACATTTTTTGGATATTTGGCAGGGGAGACGTCATGAACAGGGAAACAATTTCTAACTCCTATTCCAACCAAACTCTATTTTCTGATGTAAAATCCGACGCTGATCACGAATACATGTAGCGCTTTTCAAAATTTCAATTAGATCAAAAGTTATTGCAATAAAAAATTTTCACATTTTTTGGATATTTGGCAGGGGAGACGTCATGAACAGGGAAACAATTTCTAACTCCTATTCCAACCAAACTCTATTTTCTGATGTAAAGTCCGACGCTGATCACGAATACATGTAGCGCTTTTCAAAATTTCAATTAGATCAAAAGTTATTGCAATAAAAATTTTCACATTTTTTGGATATTTGGCAGGGGAGACGTCATGAACAGGGAAACAATTTCTAACTCCTATTCCAACCAAACTCTATTTTCTGATGTAAAATCCGACGCTGATCACGAATACATGTAGCGCTTTTCAAAATTTCAATTAGATCAAAAGTTATTGCAATAAAAATTTTCACATTTTTTGGATATTTGGCAGGGGAGACGTCATGAACAGGGAAACAATTTCTAACTCCTATTCCAACCAAACTCTATTTTCTGATGTAAAGTCCGACGCTGATCACGAATACATGTAGCGCTTTTCAAAATTTCAATTAGATCAAAAGTTATTGCAATAAAAATTTTCACATTTTTTGGATATTTGGCAGGGGAGACGTCATGAACAGGGAAACAATTTCTAACTCCTATTCCAACCAAACTCTATTTTCTGATGTAAAATCCGACGCTGATCACGAATACATGTAGCGCTTTTCAAAATTTCAATTAGATCAAAAGTTATTGCAATAAAAATTTTCACATTTTTTGGATATTTGGCAGGGGAGACGTCATGAACAGGGAAACAATTTCTAACTCCTATTCCAACCAAACTCTATTTTCTGATGTAAAATCCGACGCTGATCACGAATACATGTAGCGCTTTTCAAAATTTCAATTAGATCAAAAGTTATTGCAATAAAAAATTTTCACATTTTTTGGATATTTGGCAGGGGAGACGTCATGAACAGGGAAACAATTTCTAACTCCTATTCCAACCAAACTCTATTTTCTGATGTAAAATCCGACGCTGATCACGAATACATGTAGCGCTTTTCAAAATTTCAATTAGATCAAAAGTTATTGCAATAAAAAATTTTCACATTTTTTGGATATTTGGCAGGGGAGACGTCATGAACAGGGAAACAATTTCTAACTCCTATTCCAACCAAACTCTATTTTCTGATGTAAAATCCGACGCTGATCACGAATACATGTAGCGCTTTTCAAAATTTCAATTAGATCAAAAGTTATTGCAATAAAAAATTTTCACATTTTTTGGATATTTGGCAGGGGAGACGTCATGAACAGGGAAACAATTTCTAACTCCTATTCCAACCAAACTCTATTTTCTGATGTAAAATCCGACGCTGATCACGAATACATGTAGCGCTTTTCAAAATTTCAATTAGATCAAAAGTTATTGCAATAAAAATTTTCACATTTTTTGGATATTTGGCAGGGGAGACGTCATGAACAGGGAAACAATTTCTAACTCCTATTCCAACCAAACTCTATTTTCTGATGTAAAGTCCGACGCTGATCACGAATACATGTAGCGCTTTTCAAAATTTCAATTAGATCAAAAGTTATTGCAATAAAAATTTTCACATTTTTTGGATATTTGGCAGGGGAGACGTCATGAACAGGGAAACAATTTCTAACTCCTATTCCAACCAAACTCTATTTTCTGATGTAAAATCCGACGCTGATCACGAATACATGTAGCGCTTTTCAAAATTTCAATTAGATCAAAAGTTATTGCAATAAAAATTTTCACATTTTTTGGATATTTGGCAGGGGAGACGTCATGAACAGGGAAACAATTTCTAACTCCTATTCCAACCAAACTCTATTTTCTGATGTAAAATCCGACGCTGATCACGAATACATGTAGCGCTTTTCAAAATTTCAATTAGATCAAAAGTTATTGCAATAAAAATTTTCACATTTTTTGGATATTTGGCAGGGGAGACGTCATGAACAGGGAAACAATTTCTAACTCCTATTCCAACCAAACTCTATTTTCTGATGTAAAGTCCGACGCTGATCACGAATACATGTAGCACTTTTCAAAATTTCAATTAGATCAAAAGTTATTGCAATAAAAATTTTCACATTTCTTGGATATTTGGCAGGGGAGACGTCA
>BMAO01027475.1:0-12928 GCA_019973975.1 Trichonephila clavata | reverse complement strand
ATTGTGCATGGATACAAATCAAGTGTAGTTAGTAGAAGTGAAGTTGAAAAGCTAAGTTACCAGATCATATTTAACAGATTGTAAAACACTCTTCTAAACAGATGTTCACAACAAAAGCCCTGGAAGGTTAGTTCTTCTTAAAAATATGATGAATCCTGTTAAATATGTAGAAATATTATGCAGTAAAATTGTTACATATTCATGGAAATATTTGATGGAAGATTCCACAAGACTTGGTCCTTTGTCACATTTCGAAATTGGTCCATGTTTTTACGCGGAAAATAAAATAAAAATGCTCAATTGGATTGAAAATTTCTCAGATTTAAATCCTATTCAAAACTGATGGCATATTCTCAAGAATGATTTCGCTAAAATGAATCGTACAACAGAGCACATGATAAAAAGGACCATATTAGTGTGTTTTACAGATGAATAAATCAAAAACATGTGCTCTACTCTAGTGGATTCAATCCCAAGACAGGTTGAAATGGTCATTTCTGCTAAAAGAAGACATACTTCGTACTAATATAAAGAATTTTCAGTCTATAAAATGTAACAAATGATAAAAAGCTAAGGTTTTAGAAAAAATCGTTTGTTTTTCCATTTGTCCCAATTAATTCGAACAGTATAATAAATCTCATTCTCACTTATAGCTTCTATCTTCTGCTTATATTATTTTTTAAAAGTATGTTTCTATATTTACTCAGTCCAGAAAATGTTACTGGGGGTGTTAGGGCAAATGTTCTATTCTTAAAGTTAGGCATCAACCACATCTGAAGGAACAGACATTAATTCTTTGAATATAAATTTATGTACACTAGTGTTTAAAATTAAGAGAACTTTTATATTTTGCCGATTATCTCTAGAGCCCTTAATTACAATTATTAAAATTTCTACAGCCGTCAACTTTTAGTAGATGAACTAAACAAATTTTAGATAAGTCACAGATTATTTGTTAGTGGAAAAAAGCAAGTTTTTGAAATAAACTAGTTACATTTAGGAACCTTATGGCTGTTTTCACTGAAGGGGTAGTAATGTACGTAGCAAAATATTAATAATAATTAATAGTAATATAGTTTTTGTTTAATTTGAAACTAGAAATAATTAATTAAACGTTAAAGAAAAAAGAATTAGACATTAAATGTTACAAATATAATTTAGTAAAGCAACGAGATTGAATCAAACAAATTAATACATTAGTTGCACCAAAAGTAAATTTTAATATTATTTTTGTCATGCAATTCTAGAAATAAAAAGATAATCCAATATTCAAATCTCTCTTCTACCATTTTAAATTTTATGTTTCATTGAAATGAAAATAATAGAATTTCTAGCTTGTCTTATCATTTTGTTAAGTAGGAAAAACTCTAGCTCATTTTAAGTACAATAGAAATAAAATACAAAGCACAAAAAGAGACGCAGAATACTTATTTCTTCGCAACATTACTTAAATTAAAACATTTTATTTTTATGAAACTTTAATTCATGGCAAGCAATAATAAATTAATACAAAAGAGAAGGAAACTATTTTAGAAATTTCACTCAAATGAATTATTTTTGTCCTATTTCTCCTTAAATGTAATTTAAGTTTCTTTGAGGAATTCAATGTGTTTTGTGTGTAAATAATTTCGTCACGTCTCAACTATGGTTTAAGGATAAAAAAAAATAATTGTTTGTTATTTGGTTAAAATTATTTGAAAAAAAAAAAGAGTGTTCATGAAAAAAAAAAGAAATTAGTCAATTTGACAAAGGATTTATATTTGAATACATCGACGGATATTTCATACTGAAGTACGTGCGACAATTTCTACAAACTTAATTTCCTCTATACACAGGAAAGAAGAAAGATTTTAAAAGCAGAACAAACAGTGTTCTTTTATCCAAAAGACTTCGCTTACAAAAATGCCTTTTAAAAATCATCGTATTAAATAAGTGTTGAAATTAGTTTAAAGTTCTTCGGAAAATTTCAAAAAGAATTGTTCTAATAATGTACTGATTTTGTTTTGATGCTTAGTTATTCATCGTTTATTTTGTAGCCTTTCTAAGTATTCTCTTTGCTGTTACAAAATTTAGAATACAAATGTGTTACGTAAGCCTAAAGACATCTCGTTTAAATTAAAACTTAATGATGTATTACCAATCTAAGAGAATGAAAATAACAAAAAAGCCCAGTTATGTAATGAAATGCTTTCTTTTGTATTCAAAGACATTTCGCTAAATTTATTTCGGTCACATTATTAATGTAATCACGTGTTTTGCATTGAATTTAAAACTGACATTAAAATTGTATGTACATGTTGTTCTACTCATAAATTTTAGATATAAACTGATATTTTTGAAATTTGGACAAAGAGGTCCAAATGCTGAGATTCTTCAAAAAGTTTTTAAAAATTTTAATCTTGTGTTTTTAATCCAAGTATATTCTATTTTAATATGTGCAGTATTACTGTTGACAAATACCGTAAAATCCGGTGTATAACCTGCACCTGTACTTTCAAGCTGCACTTTTTTAATTTTAAGGTATATTTGCCATATAACGTGCACCCTCTTTTTTACGAAGAAACGTGCAATGTATGTTATCAATGTTATTATGTTTTAAAACCATTTACTCAAGATATTACCCTAGGATTATGAAAAAGTAGTATATTTCTAGAAAAAACAGACATTTAGGCTCATATAAGGTATGTCATTTCTTTTAAATAAACAATATTCCGATCTTAGGAGAAGTCTAAGTTTCTTTTATGCGCGCCATCTCTTTTTCTTTATTTTTGAAGCTATAATTGTTATACCCCCCCCCCGTAAATTTCGATCTTATTTTTTGTGTTTAAAGTGTACGTTATACTCGGGATTTTATGGTATGTACTTTTAAAGAAAGTTTCTGCAAAAAACAAAAACTAGCAACTGCGAAATGCATAAGCAGATTGGGTGAAAAGATGTAAATGTGTTTATGATGTAACTATGACGTCACAAAAATTTAGCTCATTCAAGTATCAAAAATGAGTTTGAAAGTATCTTGTACCTTTAATTGTAAAGTACTTGATATCTTTAATTTTTTCCCTTATGCGTTAAAAAAATTGGTTATAACTAAAATAAATTTACACATTTCTTTAAATTTGCTTGTCTCTTGTTAGGTTTTTTTTTTACATTAGAGAAAGGGTTCGCGCTAGGGTTTGCAATCTCGTGTCATATTTTCAATCCCGGGATTTCGGGATTGCATTATCCAGATCCCGGGATTAGGATTGGACTATTTATTAAAAATACATATTAGCATACTTGATATTGCATAATAACATTGAAAATATGATTAAAAATGGATTTAATATTATTTTAAAATGAAACAAATAAAAAAATTAATTCATCATAAGAAACAAATAAAAATAGTACATAATGAAATTTATAAAAAAAATATTTCTTCATTTCTTGTGTTTTTGTAAATAAGCTTATAAAAACACAGCTACTCCAGCGTTTCATCGTTGAAACGGCTTCTTATTTTTGTTACACATTGTCCTGCTGAAGAAAATGCACGTTCGGATTCTTTACTAGTAGGTATTATCGTCATTAAACAGGAATATGTTCTTTTCAGGTAGTCACCACGTCTCCCTCCATTTTAAATAAAAGAGACATTTCTTTTAAGACTTTTTAATGACAGTGTCTCAAATTTAATAGACTGCATTGGTGTATATACCTGTTTGATAAATTTATTTAGTTCTTCTGCTACACTTGGTGGTTTTTCTTTATAAATTGATTCAGTTATTGAATAAGAATGTGAAACAATTTCAAATGTTAACTCTTTTGAAATTGAAGATCCAGTTGCATGAGCTGTTTGTAATGCAATGGGATTTGAAGTGTGTCTCAAGTCTTCCAAGCAGGTCCGCTATCAATTAACGGCATTTAATTGAAGAAGGATGACAAAATCTATCCTTGAGATGTTGCTTATATTATTGTGTAAGCATTGCAGTGAGCTACTTAGATATGTGTGACATTCTCCCATATGAGAAATGAGAACTGTGCATATATATTTTTTTTTACCTATAGCTCACTTATAATTGCACAAAAGAAATTTACGTATATATTTCATAAACAAAATGTAATTTTTTGAAAAATTTAATTCTTAGAAAATTTTTACGACAAAAATTTTTTTTAAATATAATTTAGATAAAATTAAATCCTGGGATTTCAGGACTGGAAAAAACCGTTACCCAGGGATTTCGGAATTCCGGGATCCCGGGTCTGAACATCCTACTAGATATCTTCCAAAAATTCGAATGACCGTTCTCCAAGTTAGCTGACTCCCCGGACATCCAGAGGATGAAAGAAATGTCCGTTTTCTGCCCACACTCGCGATGGGGAGAAAGTTACATAAGAAAATATGAGAAAACTCATACTAAATCTCAAGGTTTAACATACATATTCCCCTAGAACCCTTCAAGGTTTAACACGTAAGAAAACTGACATTAAACGTATACAGTACCAAAAAAAAGTAAATCAGATACATTAAATGTAATACCAGATTCAAAATTATAACTTTTCCGTATATGGCATCATCTTCGAATTATTTTTTATTTAACACTCTTATAGAGAGAGAGAGAGAGGTAGTGCTTTATAAACTTTCAATTTTTACGACCTAGTTTTCAATTATAACTTTCATCTTGACTCCCTCCCATACAATAACAATGTATTGAATGCTATTATATTGTATTTTGACACACACTTAAGCTACAATATTATCACTAGCATAGCTAGTTCTGAGTGGGCCTTGTATCAAAATTTTTTCGGGGCCCTTTTTTAGATATAAGAACTCGGTTAGTAGGACCGTAGTTATAATGTTGAGGCTCCTGTAACTTGGAGGCCCCGTATCATTGATACGGCGATAGCTTCATCTCTGAATATTATCTTCATTATAAATTTTACAAATTATCAGGATAAGGCAGCGTTTCTCAAACTGTGGTTGCCCTCTCGCTTGGGGCATTCTCACTTCCGCCCTCTCGGAGAGAGGTCGTGTTTCTCGAGCTTTTCGGCACCGGAAATTGTTTTTCTTCTTGCCGCAGCCTTCGCTTCCCTCTTCACCGTTCATCAATCGGCGAGTAGGCTTGTTCTCCCTTTGCAAGCGTAGGGTATTTTTCTTTCTTTCTTTTGGAGGTGTTTTTGATTCTACTTGTACATATAACAAAAATGAAGTTCATGTAAATTTACATCGTTCCTCGTTTTAATGAAACACCCTGAATTTCCATCATGTCAATGGATACTTTAAAAATAGATATGGGTTCCAAAACTTTAAAAAAAACAGAGACTGTAAAGACAAGGATGAAGGCATCATTGCTAGCCTTCTTCAGTCTTTCCCAGGACTGCAGGAACTGATGAATACCTTAAAATGGAGGCTACTCTTTCAGCCCTTGAGAATTTCCTCTGGACAGATGACGCAAAACGATTTAAGGGTTCTTTACCTATGCTTATGTAATTCCTTACTCCCATCTTCCATATTTTTAATGACCTCATATTCAAGATTCCACCATCTTCGAGCATCTCCCCTACTGGTCCTCCATTTGAAGACCGTTACGTCTATCAACACAATCGAGATTTGGAAAGACAAGTGGCTCTATCTGAAGAAAAATTGCAAGAATCATAGCGCTGTTTCGACTCTGTCACTTCCAGCCTGGCTTCAAACATAGAATCAACCGTCTCCTGTGTAAACGATCTTAAATCCTCCAGGAAAGTAACACCGATACTCTCGCTTCCCTTCCAGCCACCATCGCCAAGCCGAGCTACGCACAGGTCGCTTCTTTACCGGCAGATTGTTTCCACCTTTACCATTCCTCCACCTCCGAGTGAAAAGGTCTTCCTGGTCCAACCTCTGGAATCTAATGTCGATTCTTCCACCACCCGCAACAAAATAACTTCCTTTCTGCTGAATAAAAATCTATTCTTTAGAATAACCCAAATTAAAAATATCAATAATGGTGGAATTGCAATCTGTTTGACCACCGACGAAGATGTAAATAAACTAAGCCAAGAAATCTCCAAAAATGCTGACTTTGCAAGTTTCTCAATATCCAAGCCAACCCTACGTAAGCCACAATTTATTTTATTCGGTGTGAATTCATCATACAACAAAGATTCCATTACCAAAGTATTACTGCTAAAACATGATATATTCAAGGGTGGCGGCCCCGAGGTCAATTTCTCTATGAAATCGAAATCTTCCAATAATTGGGTCATATCCGTAAATCATTACATCTCTACCCCGTTATCAAAGATCATAGCCACCTGTATCTAAACATTGAAAGAGTTAGAATCGAAACATTTATAACTGTCATGCAATGCTCTACTTGTGGTTCGTTGGGCCACACAAGAAATCACTGCTCTAATACTCAAGCTTGCTTCAGGTGCAGCTCTACGGATGACCACGATCGAACTTCTTGCAATCCTCGCTGCATAAACTGCACAACCCAGAATGCCTGATTTCGATCAGGCTTTTCAGAAAATCACGGATTCCGTGATAAAAACTGCCCTGTCTTAATCCAATTTAGAAAACGTACAATAGATCGCACCGATTACGGACGTTAATCTCTCACTTACTTTTGACTTCTATTTTTTCGTACCCTGTTATACTATTTATATGATCTAGGTTTATTATATTATTATTATTTTTGTTTATTTATTTATCAGCATATTGGAATTACTCGTTCAATTTCATTTTTTATTTGTTTTTTTTTGTTGAGTTGTATATTATGCTTAATTTTCCCCCTATCATTTTTGTATATTATATATGTATCTTTGTGTTTTAATTTTATGTATATTTTTTATTTTGATATATCATGCTTATATATGTTCTTGAATTTTTCTGATCCACCAATTATTTTCACATTTGATTTATATTTAATCAAGGCATACTTTTATGCGTTTTATTATATTTACATTTTTGATTTTATTTGTATTCTATTCATTTTCTTATTCAAAATTTCTTGCAAGGCAAATTTTGGGGAATATATTTTTCCTCCTCTTCTTTATTACATTCATTACTGGGCGCACCGCTATCTTTATCACTGCTGGACCACTTGCATTCTCCGTATTTTTTTCTCTCAATATTTCCTGATTAACCTCGGCTTAGGGTATGGCTGATCCTGCTATTTATATTTTGCAATTAAATGTAAATCATTCGCGGACCGCGCACCTTCAGGCCTTCTTGGTGGCAGCGGATCTTGGCTCAGATATTTTATGATACAAGGCCCTTATATTAACTATAAATAAGCCTCTGAACCCCACTCGAGGGTTCACTCAATTCTTCTCTTTAGATAATAGATGTCTCATTATCTGCCTTAATAGGGTAGTTTCTACAGATTTCATTAATAAAACTAAATCTACCATTGCTGTGTCTTTCAATTTTAAAAACTTTCCATTCTTCTTATCAATATTTACTCTCCCCCTCCTGATGATTTCAATGGTGTAATTGATGAACTTTTAATTTACAATTGTATAGAACAAAACTGTCTTTTGATCGGGGATTTCAATGCGAGATCCCCAATCTGGGGTTACAATTATACTGATGCTCGTGGTGACTTCTTAATTGATTTTATCTTACAGAACACAATCTGTTATCTGTAATATTCCGGAGTTGGGACCCACTTTTGAGGCTCACTCCGGTACAGGAAATCCAGATATCACCCTTATCTCTAATAACATCTACTATTTAATAAATAAATGGGAGGTTATTGGCCAGGAATCTCTTAGTGACCACCGGTTCATTGGTGAGCGGCTCCGTGGTGATCTACCAGTCTCAATCTTTTATCTTAAAACCAAATATGGGTCTCGAAAATTTCTTAACCTTTTTAAAGTTCATTACGATGAAATGAACAATAGGGCAGATACTATATGTAATATAGATCGACTGGAGGAATTTATAGGTGTTTTTATCCATCACGTAAGGTCGTCTGCTTTTAGATCTTTCCGTAAGCGGCGGGTCCTTCCTGCTCGGACCTTTACCTGGTGGAATTCTAACTTAAAAATCAATAGGAATAAAACTAATGACTTAAAAAGAAAATTACAGTATTTAATAAGAAATAATTTTTCTATCAGTGAGATAGAGACTTTTAAAATTTTATATAAAAAGCAAAAATCTTACTATAAAAAACTGATTATTCAAACGAAACGGGAAGCCTGGGAGAATTACTGCCGGTTCAATACTGAAAGTTATGGTTTAAATTTTAAAGTTGCTTTTGGTAAGGATATTAATTTCAATGCTATAGAGATTTCTCTCCCAGACTCGCCTAATGCAACTCCAAAACAGAAAATTGAAAAACTTTTAGGTACTCTTTTCCCCTCTTCTCCCTCCTTTGCCAATGACTTTGATAATTGTTTACCACCCGAAGATATCCTCTTTGAGGAGGTGGAGATTGTTTTCCGAAATTTAAAGGCCGGCAAGGCCCCTGGGCTCGATCATATTGATTATAATATTTGGAAAATAATTTATTCTAACTATCCGCATGTTATTATAAAAATTATTAATTTTTGTTTTAAGTTTTCTTATTTCCCTAACATCTTAGAAAATTCTAAATTAAAGCTCTTATTAAAACCTGGTAAGGACCCATCCTCATTCAATTCGTATCGGCCTATTTGTTTGTTACCTACCCCTAGGGAAAATTATTGAGCGTATTTTTGCTAATAGGCTTCAGTTAACTAATCATAACTTTATTCACAAAAATCAATTTGGCTTTAGAGAGAACTGCAGCTGCGAGGATGCCATTAACAATTTAATTACCAACATTAAAACTAACAGGGTTTCTGGCCACACCTCTTTAGTCCTCTTTTATTGACATTAAAAGTGCGTTTCAATATAAATTGGCCGATCTTATTTCAGATTTTCCACAACTACATTATCCCACTTTATTTTCAAAAATTTATTTATTCCTAGTTGGTTAATCGGTTTGTTGTTTTTTGTAATTCTAATTTTTCGATTAAACATCCAATTAATCAAGGCTGTCCTCAGGGTTACGTTCTTGCCCCAACATTGTGGAATATTTACTTCAATCCAGTCTTAGGCCTTAACTCGGATAAATATTTAATTCATGCTTTTGCAGAGGAACTTGCTGTTTTCACCACGGGTAAAGCCCGAAAGACTTTGGAAATTGAAACCAATTCAATTCTTGATCAAATCTCTAATAAACTCAAAAATCTTTAAAAACTTGTTATTTCTCCTGAAAAAACTTACTCGGTCGCATTCAGGTGTACGGCCCGTGGTGGTACTGTGTTTCGCAGGAAACCTATCTTTAAAATCAATAATGTTACTATTAAAGTAGTCAACTCTATTAAATATTTTAGGCTTATTATTGACAACCGGCTCTCTTGGCTCCCTCATATTGATTTCTTAAAAGAGAGAATTCACAAATTCTCTCTTCAGCTTAATAGAATTTTGTTTTCGAATTCTAACTTTAAAAATTTTAAATTGTGGTATTTTACTGTGATTGAAACCATCATTATTTATGGTGCGGGAATTTGGGGTGACTCGCTCACATCTCGTCATATCGAAACACTTAACGCTATTCAAAGAATTTACCTTTTAAAAGTCACGAGGTGTTTTAGGACCTCCCCGACCAACGCCTTACAAATCATTTCTGGTGCTCCCCCAATTCACCTTTCTGTCAACACAGCTTTTTTTAAATACCAAATCTTGAAACTTCGAAACCCTGAATTTAATAATATTATTGATTGTCATTCCTGAAATTTTTATTTCTCTCCACCCTGTGAAAGCTCATAATAGAATTATTCTTTTTAATCAAATGCAGGGACCTAATGAGTGGGAAGTGTACACCGACGAATCCAAAATTAGAACTGAGCCCTGGTTTCGGTGTGCATTTTTTTCGAGGGTCCCTTTTTGGGACCTATTCTTTTAAATTAAAACCCTACAATACTGTTTTCCAGGCGGAATTCTCTGCAATCGGCTTCACCGTCCTATGGGCGGTTGCTAAAAATGTTAAAATTAATACTTACACTGATAATTTATCATCCATTCTTTTCCTTAAAAGTCCTAACAATAAATCTGTCTATCTTAATTTAACTAAGAATAAACTCTCTATGTACCACAACTTTTATAATATTTTCATACTAATAATTTTTTTAATTATATTGCAGATCATTTTGCTAAAGTCGCTACTACTAATGGAGTTGAGGTGAGTGTCCCTGCCCCTCGCTCTTATGTCATCAAAACCCTTCAAAACAAATTAATTGAGGACTGGGAGAGTTGGTGGTCAAACTCTAATATTAGCTTAAGAGTCAAATCCTTCTTTCCCAAACCAAGTTTAGATATTAATCCCCATTCCAGTTACGTTACCCAATTCTTAACAAACCATGGCCCATTTGTTTCTTATTTGCATCGATTGAAATTAAAAGCTACTCCCAATTGTCTTTGTGGTTCTGTGGGGGACGCTGACCATTATGTATTCGAGTGTCCTCTGACTAAATATTTCCATTTGGTCTTTCCATCTCAAAATGCTAAAAAAACCTGGTTCCAATCTATCGTTATCTAAATCCCTCCATTCACTCTAAACTAAAATCATGTGTATTAAAATTGCCTCTACAGTCCGGGAACAGATTCCTTAGAGGGTACTCTTTAGGTTTGGTACTCTTTTGTGGTCACTCAAAAGCGGTTTTTCCCCTCCTCTTCCACAAACGTTTCCTGCCTTTGTTTTTTCACCCTCTTTTTTTATTCTTAATCTCTAAACCCTATTTATATTTCACAATATTTTGCAGCTTCCTGGTTTAACTCTTGGTTAACAATATTAGTATACTTTCAGGTTAATTTGCTGTTTTTTTATTTTATTTTATTATTTTTTTAGCAAAAAATTATATCTCCAATAAAATTCAACGGAGGAAATTCGCGACTAAACGACGCCAAGTGGGGAATCACGTGACAACCGTGGCAACATTTGCACGTGTTGTTTATTCGCGAGTTAAAACCTATACGTAAGTTGTTGACATTGTTATCCTTTAATTTTATCTAATTAAAATATATGATATCATTGTACTTTATGCATTATTCTAGTGTATATATTTGTTAGGAAAAACTCTCAACAACTCTTTGATATAATTTTTGTTTTATTCTAATTTATTTATCTAATTAGGTATTCGTCTGCTTCAAATAGTGTTAGCTGGTATATTTATTTAGGTTGGATACTAGAACCTGGTACACAGCTAATAGTTATTTTAATTCTTAATTAATTTAGTAGTTATTAATTATATATTTTTGCGCAAGAATGGCTTACAGTATATAGGATTAATACAACTTCTTTTAAAAAAACCTCAAACTGTTTGACCTATCGAATAACAATTGTATCGTTTCCTTAAAATGAACTCACTATTATTATCAAATACAGTGTCAGTTAAGTGTATATAATATAAAAAAATGTATGTTTATAATTTTAATTCATAATTCAAAGTCAAGAGAAAATATTTATTCTGAAGTAAAACAATTTGATGAATATTTGTAAAAGGAATGTTTACAAAAATTAAATAAAGTTTTCTTTGATTTCTACATTTCACAAATTATTGATTTTTAAATTATTAATAATTATTCTTTACTGTTAAAAATTGATGTCATTTCTTTCTTTAAATTAAAATAAAATATTCTTAAGGGGAATGATACCATCGAAAAAAGCAACAATTTTTAGAAATTATCAAATTTAATTTGATGATTTGTTGTTATCTTATTTTTTTTTGAAGTACATGTTAAATTTGCAAAAACATTTGTTTCTGGAAGTCTGTGTATATAGATTATTAAATAATATGAAAGTTTTAGATAAATGTAGATAATTATCTTTTGGTGAAAGTGTATTTTTCCATCACCTCCCCCTCCCCATTTTTGTACATAAAATATTAGAGTTGATATGGTATTTATAGTGTGATGAAAATGAATTTTTTTAACACTATATTTACATCAAGTTTGCCTACCTACACTTAAAATTCAAATGAATATTTTATTTTACTGTGGAGCAGTTACTGGATGAAAATGAATTTTATTTTTACATTGCATTGCATATAAATACTTTATATATATATATGTATGTGTTTTACAATATTATGGAGCATTTAAAGATATTTGAAATGTTTCTAATAAAATAACATTCTCCATCTTTGACTGTCTGATTTACTTAGTAATTATTCTTTAAAAATGTTTGGAATTTTTTTTAGAAATAATTGTCAAAAGTAATAAAAGAAAATGCTATTTCATTTTTTAGTTAAAGAAATAATTCATATTAATATATAATTTTCAGGACATATTCATTGTAATGTGATTATCCATTATTATGAGTGATTGAATTACATATAAAGTACATAATCAGGTCTAATAATTAACTAAATGATTATAATGAGTTATTTCTGCATGTATTAACTGTTTTAATACTTTTCTCTAAGTTGCAGTCACTATAGTAAGGGCTCTTTAAGCACATTAAAATTAATAAAGAGTTACCTTCAGTCATGCATGTGTACAGAATGCTTAAATGCCCTTGTTATATTAAACATCGAAAAAAATTGCAAAAAATTTTAACTTTTCTGAAAAAAAAAATGTACTAAATAAACATGTGTTTGTAATTTTACTCATTAGTATAATGTTTTACTGAACTGAATAGTTTTCTATTGGAAATTGCACTTTTATATCTGGGTTACTAAATACACTGGTGTGTAAAAATTAAGGACGAAGTCGAAAAATTAGCATATCAGCTGAACGAAGAGGCAGAGCGGACAGAAAGACCACTCAGGAGATTAAGTGAGGTGATGTACGGTAGCACATGCGCAGATATGCAGGTAGACGTAATGGGGGAGTGTCTGAGTAGTAAAGCATGTTGTCGGTGTAAGATTAGTATTTCTGGCAAAGAGATTGCACACCGTATAGCAGTTAAAATCACACCGAGTTGCTGCCTCAGCGAGAAAATGGCGA